>JAPFTB010000139.1:0-116999 GCA_030779245.1 Fusarium sp. MBC 438 | reverse complement strand
GCCCTGTGACGTGGCGGGTAAGGTGCACCATTACACATCGTATGCGGTACATCATAACACGATACTTGATTGCCATGTTATTCTCTGCGGCTCAAATTCTTTTGGGAGCTAACGTGTATCGTCTTCCGTAATTAGCTCGCATCGCGATGATCGTACCCACAGTGGCGCTTGAAGCGGCAGTGACCAAGCCCTGAAAGAAAACATAGATTTCAGTGTTCTTAAGTCATGCTGCTGAGATATTTGGAGCTATGAATATTTAGGGATTACTAACAATGTATTATTTTGCTAGGATAATGGTATATATCGGGCGCCTTAGAAGTATGGCTTCTTCCCGCAACACACACTCCTGTCTAAAGTCTCACTCGATCGAACTGCATCTGATCTGGGGGGCACAGTTCAAACAATACGACACCCTTTTCATCAATTGAAGCGCCACGGCTACAAATGGAAACGTGGCGAGCATCTCTTGTCGTCTGACGGATCTCCCAATCGCTTGCCCCGAGATGATCTTTAGGTATCCATACAACAGGCCGCCGAGCACGTAGAGCTCTGTGTTCAAAGGCGTTGCGGACGAGCATTTGTCTCAAGTTATCAGGCACATCTTCTAATCTTGTGGGGAGTTCGGAATACTCTGCAGTGTCAGCGGCCATCTCGAGGCATCTGCGACTAGTAGCGTTTTCGATCAGGTTACAGACCCCGTCATGAACACTGCACTCGGAAACGCGATTCTCCCAGGTGGACGAGCCATGGGGCACCATAATTCTCGAGTGGCCCCTTCCTTCTACTGTTATATGATGGAAGAGAGGTGCAAACGCTCTGTTGAGCCAAACCTGGTAGAGGATTGTAAAAATCAACAGCAGGATCATAATCACACCTTGCGCCGTGCAAGCGAGCCTTCCCTCTTCGTCTTTCACTATGAAGAAGAGACCGGAGAGGCAGAGCTCCATTACGTACACACCAGTGAAGGTCTGATTGAGCGCGCGGGGGTAAAGCACCCCTCCGGTGTCGTAGTCAGACTGGTAGACGTAGAATATCATGTACCGCTGAGCGGCCCAGAGAAGGCCAAAAGTGAGAATGGCAAAGGCAGATATGAGGGGAGAAATGATACAGTACGTCAGGGCGATACACGCAAAGTTTGTGTAGGCAGGGAAAACAGCACTCCATCTAACAGATACGGGGCTAGTATGGCGAAGCCATTTGGCACGAGGTGTCGAATCGAGCAGCGGTCCAAGAACGTAGCGTGTGATAAGAGTGCCTGCCTGGAGGAGCGTCGCGGAGCTGGCCGAGAGCGACTGCAGGATCATGTAGGAGAAGAAGTAGTTTGCCGCCTTGGGCAGATTCCTGGACAGGATGTCGAGCACGTCTCTTGCTCTCTGCAGCTCTCCCACATTGGCTGCTAACTCGTCAATCGAAACTGTAAAGAAGGAGGCGACGGAAACGACGAGGAATATTTGGATAAACAGAAAGGCGAAATAGAATCTCTGCACAAACTCGTCCCTTAACGCGTGGGTCTTGACGCCCTTGAACTCGGCCAGAAGTTCCAGGAAAAGTGGCAAGAGGTAGAGGAAAAGTGCCAGCAGTATGGTTGGCAAGAGGCCTGCGAATGCTTGGACTACCATTCTGAGCATCTGACTTTCTTCCAAAAGCGACTCCCAGCGGCTCCCCTCGATAAGCTGGTCGATTTGGCTCAGAGCGCCGGTCCAGGCCACGGGAATGGACCAGAGCGAGATCATGACGAGCAGTATGCCGTGGGCCGCCATCGATCGGAACAAGCTCGCCCGATAGGAAATGCCCAGGTTGGCCCAAATGACTCCCCTAGGACAGAAACCGATTATTCTGGGGGTCATCTGCCCCGGGAGACGGAGAACCTCGCTCTGACACGCCATGTGAGCTGCCACCTGGGTATTGAATTGGATGAAGGCCGAGTTCAGAGGCGGAAAGCGATCTTCCGGGTTCTTCTGCAGCATTTCAATTTCAGAGTTCATAGAGTCCAGCTGCTGTCGGCACCAGTCTATAGTGTCAACTCTCTTCGAGAAGGGCGCAACGCCGGGAAGCCATGACAAGCCAAAGAGCGGCAGCCGATGGGAGGGCCGGTCATTTCTACTCAGGACCTCCCACCAAGGCCATTTCTCGGCATATTTCTCGCGGTCGGTGTCGCCGCAGCTGTCGCCCGAGTCTGTCAATGATACTCTCTCTTGCTTCTCGGAATATATACGACTAAGGCTTGGAACTCGGGGCACCCGACACGCAGACGCCGATTTCGACCCGTCGGACCTGATGGTTGGGACTTCCAACACGCCATAAAGTCTCGATACCGGCTTACCAGCTTTTCTCCACGCGCGTTGAGTAGCCTTGATTAGGAGCGTTTCGGCCTCCTCGAGCTTACGATGGATAGCATCGCGGCGGTCAATCTTCTCTGTCAAGGAGGAGAAGTCTCTATTTACCCACACGTTCTCTACCCCGCCTGGAAATACGAAGAATAGGTCCCGCAGCTTTTCCCTGGTGCACAACGAAGCGGGGATCGAATTTACCAAGATGGTCCTTGCCGAAGGTCTGACCTGGTGGTCGGCGCTTGTGAGGTAGTTCTGCCGCACCTCTACGTACGTCTTCATCTCGTGAAAGAAGACGAAACAGACCCATGCCACGGCGACTACAGACAATGAGAGGTGCGCCCAGTAGCGATGCGTGCTTGTCGGCTGCACATTTCCCCACGCCAATGTGTCCAACCCAGTGGTACGGTCTGGGCGCCCGCCCGTCGAGTTTCCCCCTCTGTCAGAGTTGAGCTGACTACCCCGTCCGCCGACATAGTTTAATGGTACTAGCACCGGTATCACTATCACGGCGATTGGGAAGAAGACAGCGAGCAGAGTCTGTAGGTATCGGAGGAAGAAATACGCATCAAGCCCACACCTCTTTATGGTGTCTTCGTCACGCACGTTCCACAGCCACTTGACGGTGGTGATGAGCCCGTAGCGTTGCCGTTCCGGCCGTTCGTGCGGGGGGGCTAAATATAATTTTGACTTGCTGATTTCGGGTGTCAGTGTGCGGTGTGGTCCTAGGTCGAGGCCAACAAACTCACAAAACACGTGATAGATAGTTTCTGAGGGAAAGAAACAAAAAGAACTGGATAAAAAAGAGGATAGACCCGCTGCCAACGGCGGTAAGGAAGCTGATAACGCCGATGCCTCGGTCGTTCTGCGCACCACCAGGCAGCCTATCGCTCGCGGCTCTAGCAACAAGAAGAGTACCTAGAGATACTAGTTCTGTCATATCTACGAAACTTCCGATGCTGATGTGTCTGTCACCTTCCGCCCTCCTTTGATGTAGGGGCGACTAGGCACGAGGTGCCATGAGTCCTTAAAAACCTAGAAAGACATCAGATTAGCAAGTCTACTTTATACCAAGATAGAACGGCCATTTCAGTCCTAGAGCTTAAAACAAGGCACACTATCACCATAGACATAGTGTGATAGAGAGCCTTTTGACGCCCTGGCTTGCGGGACCAGAAGGTACTGTTATAGGTCCCTTGGCTCTGGCAAGAGACTTGTGTATCGCTGAAAGCGGAGGGGAGATACTGACTCTGGCAGTTACAAGGTCAAAATAAACATAAGTCACAACGCAAATGAGGCACATAAGAGGTAATGTAATCTAAGTTGATTCATCCTATCTAATCGCTGCTGTATTTGACTATTATCGAGCCAGATTCATCACGTGGGGGACCTTTGTGTGACGATCGTAGTGTTCTGGTAATGTGCTCAGGGTATTGAGTGCAACCAAGTTGTATTGATAGCTGAAGCAGCTGGTACATAAGAGAGAGCAAATGAGCGTGTTCCATATACTTGGGACGACTCACGGTTCATTAGCCATCTAACGAAGGTGATGGCGGCAAGCGCATAGCAGACAGCCCCCCTTTTTTGCTCTCCATCTCCTACCTCTACTATGGAAACCCAAGCCGAACAGTGCGACCACTGGCCCCTACCCTCTGGCTCGCTTCTGAGAGAGTCAAGCAGGGCCTTGTAGGTCGCTCGCGAGTTCCCTGAAAAACTGGAAAGCCGAACCTGCTCGTGACTGTCATAGACGAAGTCATCGATGGCTTGATCCAGAAGATCAAGGCAACCCCGCTCGATGTTGTCGATTTGCCCCGGTGAAGCTTCTCTTGCGGGGTCGGTTGGGGAGGGCGCCTTTTCGGGAGGCATGATTTCGGTTCCAGGCGCCACGTTGATGGACCTTACAGTCGCGGTACAGGAAGGGTCCGAAGGCAGTTCGTCCACCTTCTCAACATGGATCGGCAGTGGATCCCTACCATCGGTTTGCTTAAAGGCCAACTGGTGGGAGTCTGGCTGGATAGGGCTCGGATGTTCCGTGGTCGATTGAATCGGAACATCATCTTGAACTTCGACATTGATGCCGTCAGGATGTTCATGGATATGTCTGTATTTGGTCTCGGGTCCTTGGATCACCTGGCTCGGGGTCTCATAACACAGGCGGTCGCAGTGATGACAGAGGTTGCGAGCGAAGGATCGTATGCGGTGTAGTTCTTGGATAGAGAACTGGCTCAAGGCCGACCTCAACCCTTGGCCGAGTTTGTCGTCTTCATCTCCAACCTTAAGGATAGCATCGGACTTGCATTATCCAGGTCTGACAAAAGCTAAGCATACCAAGCTCCTTGCTCGTCTCCCTATGTAGCTGCTTCTACTGGTCAAAGTGACCGATGGAGCAGGAAAGGCATGTGGCGAGAGTGTCCTGAGCGAGAGCGGAAACGAGGTCATCGCCGTGTCACAGAGGCAAGGAGGGGAAGGAAGGAGAGGGGGAGGGCATGAATGGTAGTGGCAGCATGTCCTTTACCGGACCGGTCGAGGTTCTACGGCAGAGTCGGATAAGAGACGAGGCACTTGGCGGTTAGGAGAGGGGCCTCGAGACGATGAACGGCTATTCCTCTATTGCCTCGTCCAGGGTAGGTGGTTCAATCACATGGCCGCGATCTGCTCGCATCGGCACGACTGGGCGAAGGCCAAGAGGAGAGCATCGAATGAGCTGAGTGCCGGGCGCAGAAGGAGGAGTGCATGGTAAACTACGCCGGCTGTTGAACATATCATTAGCCGTAAGATATCTGCCGGCCAGCAGACCCCGAGTACGAGGGCGAGGAAATATAACAGGACAGAGACGTGGCCCTGCTTCTCTGCTTTGGGGTATGCAGCCGGCTAGGCCGTGATAGATGTTTTAAGAAGCACTTCAATAGGAGATGTCGGATCCGCCACGAGTATATGGTCTGGCTCGGTTCGGCTTCTTCTCTCGGTGGTAGTCAGTGCGTAGAGGAGACCAGCCGAGTTGCGGCAATTTTGCTGGTGAGCTAAAATACGGAAGGCCACGTTGTGGCCGGAAAGGAACGAGGAGAGAGCCTCGGGAAGAACGGCACCAATAGACACACAGTGAGGTCATCCACAAGAGCCCTGCATTCCAATAAATACATGACATATACCTATGTCTAATTTTTTCGGTTTGTAACCTTAATTAGCCCTGCCGTCACATCTCTAAGAGTAGAATGGATGTTAAGCATACGCATTGCCAAGAGATGCTCCAGCGTTGCCTTGGACGAAAACATCCAATCCGCACTAGATGAACTGAGGATATCATCCGAAGACTGGCCGCCCACATCGACCACCTTGCAAAATTATCCCTGACCTGCCGCGGCTCTGAAAACTCAGCCGGCATCTTGGCTGCTGGTTTGTAACTAGATTGCCTCAATCGGTTGCCCACGCGATTAGACTGACCGTCCGATCGCTCCAACATGATGTATTTACCGTCGAAAGTCAGTCTTAGACATAGGCAAACGGCTTGGTTCCACGTCATAAAGCACGCTGTTTGGGTTGATAATGCTTTCCAGATCGCGTAGGCTTCCAGAGATGGCAGGCCTGCCCGTTCGAGATCTTCCCTGGGGCAAACCTCGAGTATGATATCATCGCCCCCCTGACGGCATAGCATCAGGCCCGCTGGGGAGGCGCAGAGCTGGTACTCATCTGATTGGAAGATCTCGGCCAGGAGGGTCCATTCGGTATCCGTGTCTACGAGAATTCGTAACGGGTTCGCGCTTTCTGAAAGTTCCTTCGTCTCAGCAGAAACGGAAAGAACCCATGGACCAGCGGCGACGGCTTTTAGCTCCTTCATTACCTGTCAGAGAGCTTCTGTTTCGCGCACATAGCGACGAAGAGGGTCTCCCATTGTAGCTCGATCGTCAGGCTAGGAAGTACTGTTCTTGTGTGTGATTGTCAGTGTTCTATCACAAAATGGGGTGTTCGTCCTCCACGACGCGCTTATGCAGGGCATCTCGTCCTGGGGATCAGCAATGTGTTTAGCTTACTTGGAGAAATTTAGAAAATTGAGATAGCGATATTGTTGCGGATTTGGGCCATCCCTATAGATTCGTCAAGTTGTGCGTATTCTCGACCTGACCTCTCGTGAGGCATTTTCTAGAGGTTCCGTCTGGTCATGACGTGAACTCTCGAATTGAGCCTAGCCGTTTGCAGCATAGCCAACCTGGTATATAACAATATGACAAGACAAGGGGTTCTCATCGTTATAACAAGGCTATTGTTACGATGAGCTCCTAGTATATGGCCCACTTCTGTTTGGTCAATAAGAAGGAAAAGGGTGCGAAACCTACTACTCAGGTATTCATGGTAGAAACCCGCCCCGTTCCCACCCCTCGACGAATAATCGCATCTAGCAGGGCCGTACTGTTGGAAACAGGCTCCGTTTCTTAATCCCACTAGGACGCGAAACGCGCAACCTTCCTCATCTCCTGCTCATAACCAGACTGCTGGCAAAGGTGAATAATTAGCTCTCGCTGCCTTTTGCTCTCATGACAGCAGCTTGTTTATCTCTATACCTACCTTCCCTACGATGCAATTATTCCCTAAGAATCTTCAGTGGCTAGACAATCTCGGCCTGCACTATGATGAGACGGAGCATGCTATCCTCTGTAAGAAATGTGGCTTTGCCCTAGAGCCCTAGAGCGATCGCGTGTTGCCATATCTTGGGGAGAACTATGACATCGATGCGTCCCTGAGCGGTCAATCTCTTAACTTCAAACTCGATACCTCCATTGCCTTGCGGAAGGGGTTTACCAATAAGTTCTTTGCCTTTGCCTGTATGGTCGGGTACGGTTTCGACCCTAGGAACTTCGCTGATTTGATTAGCTGGTATTTCTTAGAATAATATATCAACATCCACGAAATAAGTGGTGCTACTTACATCCAATTCTTTTACAATGTCTGACGCAGCAGACGAAGACTCATGAATATCCCCTTTAATGGTGGTAAGAACCAGCTGTAATATCAGTCTCAAGGGCTCATCATACCTTGGTTTTCCTAGAAAGTATCTGGTGTTGCATCCAGTGGATCTTTAACTCCGGCCACGTTTCCGCTAGGGACGTAGCAGGATCAACTACATCCTCGAACGGGACAGATGATTTTGGGCTGCTACAGCCGGATGGCGCGGCTTCCCCAGTCAGTGGTACCTGAGCTACAGGAAGGCGTGGGCTCCTAGGAAAGGCTTGAAGAACCGGGAGATGATCCATCGCTTCTTCTTTTTTGCCTTTCAGCTGCCTGCAGTCAAAGACTCATACCTCGCCGCATCATCATGAATTGTTCAACCCTCCTTACGAGAGCGTTTTTAGTAGCAAGCTAGTTAATCTTATAGTAGCTCATGCTATTGCCGTTTCCTACAGCTACGTAATGAATCATGTTAACCGAGGCGACAAAAGGAGGCCAGCGCGGTCTTCAAGACTTCCCATCCATAGAGCCAGTTGAGGCAGGCATTCCGAACCGAGAACGAATTTACGCCCGTGGCACAGCATAAACACGTCCGAGGAGGGGAGAAGTCGGATAACCCTGCTTGTAAGAGGCTTCAACTAGGACAGCTAAGAGGAAAAGAGCATAAGGAAGCCTTTGGGGCGGGTAAACTGCAAGAGAAAAAAGGCGCCAGTCAATTTGGGGATGTGAGCAGTGTGATGTAGCGATTTATTACTTGAGATATTATTGATACTTCCGTCATGGGCTAAATTAGGAGGGAGCAGCAGGTATTCTTGATATGGCACATTTCATTACCTGCAACCCCTCTGCCGTAACCTGGCAGCAGGGACAACACAGCTTGAGGGATAATACAGGACAAAAAAAGACTCGTCCATTCTCGGATGGCTATATGTTCAAAGCATACTGACCACGCCGGATAGGACTGATTAAAGCTAACCACAGCGCAAATCTAATACTCAAACACGCCCTGGTACAATGATTCGCAACCGGATGAGACACAGGAAGGCGCAATAAGAGTGCCTTTCCTTCGATCGCTTGCTTCTCATCGTGCACTTACCACACCCGACACACCCCGAAAGACATCTAAAATATGGGATCTGTTCTTCCAAGATTATGAATCGTTGAATAAAGCACGCGAGAGCGGCCATCCACCTATCCTAGCAGGAAAGGGCTTGAAGAGGATGTATCATGGTAGAATCAAAGACTGGGAAAGAGAGCATTCATGTCTTCTTTGTGAAGGTTATGAGGATCCTAGGCTATTTAAGAGATGCTTGCAACCACATTTCCTGCATACATATGGGAGAATGGTGGCATATGACTACGCCTTCATGGCTCATCAGATCACATTGAATGTATCGTGCGCTCTCAACGCCAACTTCGCACACCCAGTCCTTACAAGATGGCAGGAAAGGCTAAGCGAGCTCACATCTCGAGAGCGGCAGTCATCATACCTTGTCTACGGCGAGAAAACAGTAAGGGACGCGCAGGTTTTCGGCCTAGGAAAGAACCTCCAAGCGGACGAGTCAGTTGCGCGAGTATGTAAAATCATTATACTGTAGGTTCCAAGGATGGTAAGCAGCTTAGCTGTCTAGTTTACAGTCAGGCTCCTTGGCTTTTTACACAAAACCAGTCATCTCACACTTTTGAATACGTGGACGGCTATGATGAGATTTACCGAAGGTGTATACTGAACAAGCTCAAGGAATACAACGAAGACCCACGAACGAGAAAGTGCGAAGCGTGCACAATGAAAGGCCAGGAAACCTTTGACGGCCTTTGAATCATATGTTTAGTCAAGTGATAAGGACATAGTCTACTGTATATACTGCATTCTTTCATTTGCAAAAGACCATTAGGGCGTGTGCTATCAAGAAATCAACGCAATCTCCAGTACAGTTCGCAGGAAAACTCCGAGGGTTGGTATTCAATTGATCCGCATCCGCCGATATCAGTTATTGGATGCCGGGCATTGCAGAATTAAAGACGCAGTCGCTAGGTTCTACCAGTCGTCATTTAGCACTTCCATGCCCATGCAGCTGTTACACCCCTCTAGGCCCTCAAAAATAGTTCCATAATCTCTTTTGCGTTGCATGCCACCCTCGTCGCTACCTCTCATGTTGATTGCTCGGGAAGATACCCGACCCAATCTTCCAGCCCAGTTAACCCATCAACGGCCGGGCCTCAGCTATAACAAAGAACACATTGTCAACACATCGTAGCATCATATCCCAATGATAGCACAGTGGACTTTTTTGGAAGTCTTTCTGCTTCCTGCAGTAGAAGACTCATACCTAACTACATAAAAGGATATTCAACCTCTCTGTTTTAACCTCCGTACGAAAAACAAGACAGAATTATTCCTTTCCATCTTCCAAACATTTCTGAAATCCCTCAATGCGATGCCGAGAACCACGATCGATCGGTCGTACGGCTCTGACAACGCTATCCGCTGCCGCCAGGTTTAGGAGCTGGCACCGTCTCCCCCCGTCCACTCTGTCCACCAGCGATAGATCAACTGAACGAGAATACGGAATTGTCCTTGTTCCACGATATCGACACATCAAGGTCTGCCAACGAGCAGGTAATCAACCCAGGCGACTACATCGACTCGTTGAAGGGCAAGATATTTAGACAGTAGCATATGAACTGGTTCGCGGACACCGGATGACCGAGGCATAAGACAAACTGGAAGCGATTGACAATGGATTGTAAAGGGAAAGAGACAAAGAGCCCTGCGCATAGCCTGAGTTCTAATCTAACCTTGAACCAAAGAATACTAACTGACATCAAGCCAAACGGCGACCCGCATGCACCTTAGTCTGCTGTCAGGGCCGTGATATATTTGCTCGCCATCGGCCCTTTTACATTTGGTCATCGAGTAGACATGAAAGGGTCTAAGCCAGAAGACGGCGCGGTTCTGTATTGCGTCAACCTCTCCTCCTCTTCGCGTCTCTGACTGCAAGCGGAGCCTATAGCCTAACTCATGCATCCTCTAGTAGCCCTGGGCCTTTCCCACCCCTGCTCGCAGCTGGTATACCAAGCACCCAACACGAATCTGGCCCCCCGCACCTCCGTCGCCTGGTCATAATTATCAGTAAGCCTGTGTAAGGCAGCGAGCACGGTACTTACACTTCTTCCAGTTGCCAGTCATGAGCGCGTAGCACGTGTCTTTGGAAAACCCCAATGGCGAAAAGACATCTTGGTCGGGCCCGGTGCAGCCATCAACCCACACAACAAAATACTCGTATAGCACATTGTTGTGACGACCTAACCCGATCACGACACGGTCTCCCTTGCCCATAGATAAATCTGAGTGGCTATTGCACCATTCATTGGCCGTCTCGCTTACACCCTCCTCGCTGGTGCCTTTGGAATTTTCTGCGTCGCCCTTATTGAAGCAGAATCGGGGATAGATATCCTTACTGAGTTCCGTCGTTGTAGCCGTCGCAGCCTGACTTGTCGAGGGCAGAGGGCTCGTCTGCTTTGATTTCGTGGTCAAAGTGGTCGGTTGGCTCATATATGATGTTCCAATGCTTTGATTCGAAGCTGTGGTGGCTATGGTCGATGACGCTCCGCTTTTCGTCGTCCGAGATGGCTGTGTCATTGTCTCCCCCCCTAAGCTCGTTGTCGAGGTAGCCAATAGAGCCGTCGATGATGTTCTTGTCACTGACAAGCTGGAGGAAGACGTTGCTCCGCTCTTCTCTTCTATCTCAGTGCCCACGGCAGGTCTATTCTCGGCCGTGGGGGCGGACGAAGAGCCCGTTGACTCTTTTGTCCCGTGGCTCGTCGTCATGGCGGCCTTGTCGGAGACGGCAGGCATATTGGAGGACGTTCTTGTTGCCGTCTCGGTCGAGCTTCGTGGCTTCTCCGATGTATACATGCTTTTGGGCGGCGTGGAAGGACTACTCGACCGCTCAGAACTGGAAGAGTCCGTTGTAGACTGCGCTGTTGTCCACAAAGATCTAGACTTGGCCTGATGTGCGCTAGAGCCTCGTGAAGAATGTTGAGGTACGCTGGGGGTGGGAATTGAGCTGGCGGTTATGGCCTCGGACTTCAGTGCCGCAGGAGATGAGGCCGCCGGCGTTGTGGTCACCGATAGCTGGAGGGTTGGTGGACAGCCCGTCAACCAAGCGGCCGAGTACTTGGGTTTCTCATAGGGCACAGTATACAATTTGTTTGGGAAAATATTATCTATATTCTCCTTGGGATTCAAACGTTCCACATCCTCACGACTGATGCCCAGCTCGTTGATTACTAGACCGAAATATTCCCCCGACTTTGGGGTCCAATGCCCGTACTGAAACGAGCAAGCGCGGACGAAGGAGAAATACGTGAATATATAGAATAGTATCATGATTCTGTCTTCTTCAGGAGTACGTGGGGCAGCCAGGCTACCGAGATACTTATATAGCGGGCATGAACAGGCAGCCAGCATAGCCATAAACAGACGCCTCACCACAAGCTCACTGGGCCGCCAGCGGCAGTTCTGGTTGTATATGGCTGTCATCGGCATTGCCGGTGATTCCTTTTACCTCTACTGCGCCCGGGGTCCCTTACAACCGCAATAACAATCATGCCCTCGAATGGGCCTGGCGGGCCAGCCGGGTGTGGCCCTTGAGGGTGGGGGAGACACCAGAATCGGCTGAAGCCATGAAGCTCACTCCTTAGCCGACACCGGGGCTCGGCACGCTGGTCGGCCAACAACAGCTGCTCTGTTCAAGGACTCGAATAAGCAGGATGGGTTGCTTTGGGACAACCCAACGGAAATGATAGCCGTACTACAACCGAAGCTTGCAACAAAGAAGTATGCCCAGTGATTTTGATAAGATGATTTATAGATCTCAGAAAGGAAGGTATGGTTGATTGGATGACTGATCTCGTGGTTATGTGGCTTACAAGCTATTTACTATCTGATTCTATAGAAGTCAACGGAAGGCGTACGATTAGATTTTGAGATAGCCTGACACAAGTCATCCAGCTTGAAGCCTCTGACGCTACCCCCGAGATCGGATGAAAGGTTGTTGGCCTGTTCAATAAACTACCTACACTAGCTGCTGAGAAAGAGTCAATTATTGGCTTGTTGCTTCACTATCAAAACAGTCGGGTAAGAAATGTCGGTCAAATGTGATTGGTTCAGCTTGCAGGTCGCTTGTGCGCCGAGGGCACTGAAGGAGTGTCATTCAAATTGTCAGCAGATGTGAGGATTGGTGCAAACATGGACTCGCACTATGCTGGAGAGAATTTTCCATCTTCCCAAGACTACAGGCTCTCCACACAATGTCTGCTAGCACAATGCCTGCGAGAACCACAATCAATCAGGGAAGAACGGTCACTCGGCCGTACAACATTGACGCCGCCGCCGAGTACAGGGACAAACCACCTCTCCCTCCTGCCTCTTTGAACAAAGGAAACGTCAAATCAGGCACAATACGGAATCCCTCTCTATTTGTAATAGGGATGCGACAATCGGGCTCCATGAGCAGTGGGCCGTGCTCGACTATATAATCCGTTCGCCCCGGTAAACTTTCACTTTTCTCTTTCTCACTCTTTTCACTAGAATAATCATCACTTTCGGCCTTCGTAGACTACATGACTTCTTACATACTAGACGCACCAACCTAACAGGGCGGCGGGGCCGGGCTACTAGATAAGATTATTCAAAAAACCGTGGCAAACACTTCTCTATGACCATACAATATTAACCATCACTCCTCACGACACCCCTGCCAAGCACTTTGCATCTCCTGTAAAGTTAGCTTCTCATAGAGACACCGCCGGTGGTGCAAAGAGGATCATTCAAGTGGCATATATATGAGAGAGAGGTATCCTCTCCCCTATCTCGAGAGACAGCATTCATATATGTAGTTAAGGAGAGTGAATGATTCACTAGCGCTGTGTGAGAAATGCGTTGTATTTACAAAGGTGGAAATATAGGGCAGAAATGCTACACGGTGATTGGTCAGATGGGGAAATGCAATGCAGTCCTGGTGTGCGTTCTTCAGTAGCGAAGACCACCACAAAGGGGCGTAGAATGTCGACTCAAAAATGGTGTATTGTGATAACTCAGGCGAAGTCTATCTTTGCGAGCACTCGGTACTCTACAAAATCCTCGCCATTGATGGTCATACTATTCCCCTGTGACACCAACATGCCGCTAAGGTGCTCATTTTCCCGGCGAGTATAATCAACACCGCCGTAGCTCTTGATGTCCTCATGCTTGCACTGGCCGTTTTTGTTCTGGCTTAGCATTCACTTTACGTCCATGACGGGATTTATGTCTCGAGTTCCCAGATCCCAGTAGTGAATCTGACTCAGTTTCGCGAGGTCTACTCTTAGAAGTATCTATCGCAACTAAATCTTAGATCAGTGCCTTCCTGTGGGCACCCGACGCTAAAGTTATCATCAGCTATTAGATAAACCAGAGACATAGCAAAGGCCTCATGCATTCACCATGTAGTACCAGTTTCATATTCATAACATCCGCTCAAGGCAAGATGATTGCTAGCATCACCTTTTATGAACTGTATTACCTGCTGTCCGGCCTCCGTGATGACTCCGGTTGCTTGATGTCATGTGGTAGTAGGAATCTTCACCCCATTATCCATGCCGGGCTCTAGATTAAAAGCTAGGCAGTAGAAGTGGCAGAGCGATGTACCGAGAACCTTGACTAAAATCTTACCCTCGTTCGGCTTCGGCATCTCCACATCGTTTCGTCCTTTTCGCCAGCCCAAGCTTCTGCCCATTGTAGCCGTTGCTTGGGTGTTTCTTTTAATATAGGTATCCGCTGCATAGCCCTTCATTTGTGACCGTAAAATGTGCAGACAGCTTGCTTGATTGTCGTACGCGATATTTGACCACCCAACGTATCACCTATCGCGTCATATGTGATCTTGCGGTCTATTTGAAGTAACACAATAACGAACTTAATATCAGAAGGCGTAAGCCTCTTTGGCCAGCTTTCATGGGACTTCTTTTGGACCATGCCATCTTCCTTCCGGTACGCTACAGTCTTAAATGTAGTAGATGGTGTTGCATTGAACTCTCGCGCCAAATCGCGATGAATTCTTCCCTTAGATATCTCATCAAAATAAGGGCTCTTTGGACCTCATTAAGTTCACGATTTTGTCGTCAATTTACGCTTATAGCGGCACCAAAAATAGGCTATAAACACGCCATTTAAGGAAATTGTGCAAGGTTGAAAGTGCAACGAGTGTCGAAGGGTGACGGGCCGGATTACGCGGTGTCAGGTTTTGTTCGCAGACTTTTAGACCCGAATCCTTATTGTAGCTTTGAAGACCCAATCACTGTCCAGCATGTTGGGCTACCTTCTCATGGTAATGCCACTGTGATTGGCTCCGAAGTTGGAAGCTTGCTCGCGGCCAGAGTGGACCGACCCTGTAGGGCAAGGATGCAACGGATCCTGGTTGGGCTCCTACGTACTGTCGTCTGTCTTCAGAATCACCCGCGCAGCTTGACAAATTATCCGGGGGTTCTCCGTAGTGCAGTCGGAACTTTGGTGACATCAGCTCAGCCAGCGTCTCCCCCCCACGGCTTGCGTATAATGAGGGCCCCCGAACAGGGCAGGAGGCTGGTCCCTGTGCTCGGCGGCGGCCGCAATGTTGTACGGCCGACTGAATGCTATTGCCTAGTTGATTGTTATTCTCAGTATCGTGTTGAAAAATTGTAGAAATCTTTAGAAGATGGAAAAGGGCGATTCTCTCTTCTTTCTCGTACGGCGCATGTATTAGTATTGGGCGAAAGAAGTTCGTTCCAAGTCTCTTTATCCTACCGAAAAATTACTTTCTCAATTTTTAACCACCAACGCCCCCTAGAAACACGACCACAACAACTAAAGCTAGATGCAGCACCTAAGCCTACCAACTATCTAAGAGCCGATTCATTCGGTTCATTGATGAATTCGGACTGTTAACCCACCAATCACCTTGCTAAAAGCATTATTACATTAAGAGCAATATAAAATTCCTCTCTATTTATTTTAGGGGTATGATAGTTAGGCCCCATAAGTAACGGACCATGCTCTAGGCAGTCCACTATATCGAGTTAGCCGTCGTGGGCCATAAGGCGTTTCTCATAGCATTAGAGGGCCTCAGGGCATCTAAGGTGCTTAAGCGCTTCGTAAGGCGCTTTGAGTTATGGTAGCCTGGAAACCTCAGGGCCACGAGGCCCACAAGGGACCACACCTTCGTCAAGGCCATGACGAAAAACACAGGCTAGGTCGATAGTCTGCTAGAGCTGGTCGCGTAGCTGAGAGAGGTGGAAGAATGACCATGAATGGAACGGGGAAGCTTGGGTGAGGTGATTAAAGTTTCTAAGTTGTTGAGCCACAGAAGTGGCTCAACCTGTTTGGAGGGAGGAAGGCGTTGGTCGCGAAGGCGGAAAGGTTTGGGTTGTGGCTGTTGGAGTGATTTAACCTGTCAGGAGGAGTACGGCGAGGATCAGGTCGATTAGGCAGCTGGAATATAACATCTCGCCGAGTTGCCAAATTTTGCTGATTGGCAAGAAAACATCTTTGAACACAATGGTTCGGCCAGACATATTGGCAGGCCCTCTTTGCGGGGCGTTATTTGCAACTCATCCACTCATACTCCCTGTTTGAACAGTCATGTAGACCAACAATCTGTGGATACTGGGGACATTTCGATCCGACATCTGGCCTACCTGACCGCTGTCTTCTTCTAGGGTCAACAATGACTACGGCTTAGACCCAGCGTTCTTGGAGCATGAGCCCGCGAGGTGGCATGTTCACTAACTCTACAGAACGAGGGCTGGGATCGGTACCGATACAGGAACCGCGAAGATTGAGTGCCAGTACAGGTTGGTCGAATAAATAACCAGTTACAGAGTTAAACTGAAGGGGCAGGCTAAGGAAGAAAAATAAGTCTATGAGGTATCCGTAAATATGCCTCCACAATCCCCTAACTCCGCGCAAGGATCTCGTATGGAATAAAGTGGCAAATGGAGGACGAACAAAAAGCTGGGCTAAAGGGTTTAAGTTTAGGCACCCAGTTTCCAAAAAAAAGAAATTGGCCCGTAGAGGGAAGCTTCACTAGAGTGCAGAAAGAAGCCACCGTAGGGTGCAAGGCAGACCGCACATAGGAGGGGAAGATAGCTTCAGAGATGGGCCATAGGCCACACTAAGCGTTGAATACGCCCTCAGTCCTGTCACATCCTGGTTGCTAATTACTCATCGCTCAGGTGCTGGACTTTCCTATGCCCAAGTTTGGGGATATATAAACAATAGCATCTTCCCTCTCGCCGACCGTCCGCACTCTATATACGTCGAATCTGTTACCAACGCAGGTATATTGCCTCTACACTTTCAACCTGTTACTATATATCCTGCCCCTTTTCATCCGGCAATTTGTCGCCTTTCCACATACCTGCACTTTTACCCGTGTTGTTTTCTTTTTTTTCAAAGCTTCGTCATCGACAGCGGCTACGATACCGAATCCTGTGGCGGCTCTGCACTCCAGCTCTTTCTATCAAGCAATTTAGATCTCTCTCACAATGTCTACATTTATGACACAAACCGTCTACACCTACAATGCAGCGGCTTCTCCTTCTCCCAAACGGAAGTCGCGTAACATCAGTGCTTTTGGCGCTTCTGCCAAGCCTGATGAAGACTGGACCAAGATCTCTGACCTTACCGAGCGTCGACGGATACAGAACCGCATTGCTCAGCGCAACTACCGTAAGTTGCCCCGCTTGGCGGCCCCAAGAACTTGACTTTCACCCGGCTTGACTCCCGATGATTCCTACAAGTTTGCTTCTCAACAAAAACTAACGCTTATGACGTCCTGTAGGGAAGAAGCTCAAGCAGCGTCACGAGGATTTTGAGCGCCTCCCTGACTTTTCTGATGCCGAATCCAAGAAGCCACAGAAGATCACGAAGTCGGAACGATCCTCCTCTAGATCTCGGAAGCCACCACCTTGTGCGGCCACCAAGCCTGTCGTCTCTCAGGGCCAGTTCACCCACCCAATGGAGCCAGCTGGCGGCAATCTTTCCCCCGAAATTTATTGCTCTCGAGCTCGCTGCGACAATCCCATTCAGTTCGCTTTCTCGACTTATTTGGGTTCCGACCAGATCCTCCTCGCTCCCAATGGCCCCGCTCCGGATTACACAGTAATGACCACCGACGGCGCCAACCACAACAACCTAGCTTCCATCGTCCCTACAATGTTTCCCTCGGTCATTCACGGTAGCGCAACGTTCGAGTGCCGGCCCTGCCCAGCTGATAACGAGCTGGCCCTCTCCACAACATATCCCCTCACGCTTCCTACGGGCTTTGATACCCTCTGCCCTTACGACCAGTCAAATTTTCACGTAAGTTATGCCTGTCAGGCCCCCCCTCCAGGATAGCTTGAGACCAGTTTTGCTGATGCAGTTCATAGGTGCCTAGCCCTTCCTACTCCTCCTCTGTCTGCTCAGAGGCTGATTACGAGTATCTTACTGTACCTCTGCCAATGCGAAACCGGTCGGGCCCCATTCATCTCCGGAGGGAGAATAAAGACTATCTGCAATTTTCACTTGAATCCAGTCGAGATGGCAGCGATGGCCAAAACATGGTTTGCCATCGACCATGACCAAATACGATCGATGAGATACGGGGACTGCCTTGAGCAAATAGATAAGCGGCGATGGCTTTGCGCACGCGCATCGACCCATTGGAGGAATTAGGTGACGAAGGCGCAATAGAATGAATTTACAGATGACGCACTATCCGAGTTCTAAAGTTCATACGATTAGCTGACTGAAAAACTGTGAGGAAGTAAGTCAACTAGAAGATCTTAGCCTTTGACCTTGCTCGGGCTGATTGATAAATGCTATCCGACAGGGCATTAGTCCCAAGGCACTCTATATTGAACCTGGCACTCGTAGACGGGGTGCAGATGTGGCGATCTGACCGCGACATTCATTCGTCTTGGCGAGGAGCCGAATCAGACAACTGCTGTGGCTGGGTTTGTCGTGTACCAAATCTCTTTTCTCGTATTCAATACTCTAGACTGTTCTGCCTTGATATGCACGAAGAGGAAGCAGTGCTAGGAAAGAAGAAGTCATTGTCTGAGCGGACGAAAAAAAATCAAGGATCGCGACCCTTGATTCCCCACGGGAATGAGGTAGGTAGATAGGTGATGTATTAACTCGAGTTGCCGCTGTGGTGTACAGAGAGGACCGACGTGGTTGACTATGGAGCAGCAGTATCATCCCACCAACTTTCCAGTTTCAAACGAAGTATGCTAGCTAAGCGAGTCGAGCCGTTGGCTTGCACAGTCGCATCATCCATGTCTCGAAGTATGCTGTCGATGTGATTCCCAGCAGAACTAAGATACAAAATGTGGCAAATTGCGTGATGAACGGCAAGAAGTCGACTAAATGGGGGGTCAATGATTCGCTCAGGAGTGAGGTAGAGTTCACGATCCTGTGGTTCAGTTAACCCATCAAGGGCCGGGCTTCGGCCATAATAAAGAACACATTATCAACACATCATAGCATCATATCCCGATGCTAACACAGTGGCTCAGCTTCTTTCATATCGAAGTTGCGAAAAATCACGTAACGATATCGATCACGGATGAGGCAGTCGCGTCCGAGGGAGGCCACTCCCTCCACGGATCCCACAGCGGGATGTTCGCTCGGAACCCGAGAGGCTGTCGCTGGCGAGGGTTGGGACGTTCTGCTAGCGGAAGCTTTGACTGAAATATGATCAGCGCTAGGTTTCAAGGACTTGGCAGCGGCGGATTACGTGGAAGGAAGAAGTGGCCCACCAAGACATCCGCGAAGGAGTTCAAGCTCGAGCGAATATGCTTGTCGAAACCAAACAAGTCATCTATCGTAACGTTTGCTGATCCGAAGAAGGCTTGCAAGAAATTGCATCGAGAATCTTCCGACTGAGCATGCTCATACGTTAGGCGAACCAGCTTGGCACGTATTAAGGGGCAAGGATCACAACCATCGTGAATAGCTTCACAGTCAGCCTGAACGCTACACCACAACTAGCATCAGGCAGCAGCCTGCTGCCTATGATATCGGCAGATTGAATATAGGTATAAGGGAACGACCTTCGTCCCTCCTTTAGATATAAATCAAGAGTCTTTCGTTGCCCGATTCACAGGGGATCTTCTTCCCGATCGTTGTTCAGTCATCCAAACAATCGTGTCGTGCGACAGCGCGGCTAAAAGTTAACCCCAAGCACCACGCTCATCACGGTCAAGATGTCCGATATTGACGATACCTCTTCTGTGGCTGTCCTCTCGGAAGCAGTTACCGAGACGGCCAGCCAACCCTCGACCCTGAACACGAGATCCGCCGCAGCCGGAAGCACCGCGTTTGCTACTTTTCGCGGGGGACGGTCCGTTTCCGACCAGCTTCGAGACATCGATACCAACGAGATCCCTAACGAAGTTAGCTTGATGAGCAAGATCAAGATCCAACGCGAAGATTACGTACCGACCGAGTGGCTACACAGGAAGAAGAGGGCGAGGAAGTCGCCTATCGACCCGTATGGCCGGCGGCTCACCAAAGTCGTTGGAAATATAGAGAAGGGGGGCTTCTAGCTTTGCAACCAGTGTGATAAAAAGAAGGAAATATCGCTATACGCCCTCGTCAACAGCGGTACAAGCGGAGCGCTTCGGCACTTAAGGAAAGATCACGATCTTCTTGTTGGCGAGGTAGACAGCGAGACCACAGAGTCTGAGCCACCGCGCCGGCGTCAACGCTAGCGAACGGTACTCGACTTGAAAAGGCAAGCCGTAGAACGGTTAGCTATTCTGAAGCCGAAGGCCGAGCTGTTTAAGGAGCGACCGCTCCGTTGGATTGTAGATACCGATGTACCCTTCTCGGCCGTCGAACACCCTGACTTTCGAAATCTTCTCGGCTTGTCGAATGAAGAAGTCGTTGACGAGCTTTTGCCACGCAGCGGCGTTACAATTCGATCGTGGTTAGAAGCAGAGTACCGGTCGCAAAAAGAGCTATTGAGAAGTCAACTTACCACCTCTATATACAAGAAGCATCTCACCTTCGATCTTTGGACTTCCCCTCAAAAATACGCGCTTCTCGGCGTGGCTGTTCACTTCACAGACGCGTTAAAAAGACCGCAGACGTCGCTTTTGGCATTGAGGTGGCTCTGCGGCCAGCACTCTGTTGAAAACATCGGTCCAACGTTGCGTGAAGTACTCTCGGAGTATGAGATCCCTGCGGAAGAGGTAGGTTACTTCACGTGCGATAACGCCGACGCAAACGACAGCGCAGTCAACGAAATTATCGCCTCTCTTTTACCTGACGTTCCGCCGCAGGAGACTAGAATTCGATGTACTAATCATATCTACAACCTCGGCGCTACGAGTTGCCTCGAGGGGAAGCTCAAAGACGTGCTTAAGAGCTTCGAATCGCAACCAGCGGAACAAGCAGCCCTTTAAAAGATTCTCAACTTCCTCGAAGAATGGCGGCCAGCAGTCGCATTCGTCAGGATTCACATTCTTCAAGGCTAGGTCCGAAGGTCTTCGCAATGCCGAGAGGGCTTCCTCCAATACGCGCAAGAGAAGCTTAGCAATGGAAAAGTCGACGAAGTTCTGTGGGAGGTTAGCCGACTAATGCTCCTCCAAGACAACGATACTCGATGGAATTCCTTTTTTACTGCCATAGAAAGAGCTTTCCGGTTAAAAGACCCGATCGAGGTCTACACAACAGTTATATCTCGCCACGTAGATAAAACGAAGCGGATTCTGGACGAATATCTTCTCTCGCAAGACGACTGGCACGTCTTAACAATTACTCTTGCAGCACTACTACCGTTTAAAAAGCTAACTAAGTATTTCGAAGGCAGGTTTTTCTCCCGGCTTTTACTCCGGTCAACTAATAATTCGACAGGTCGAGTGCCTCGTTATTTTACCTCGTTGACCACATCCACAAGCAGCTCGCCGAATATAGCGACTCTGACCGAGTTTTCCCTGGGCCATTTCCCTGGGCCAGAGATCGAGGGGCCGCGGAGAGAGATCCGAGTTGGCGACGCACCACTCCGCTTGGCTGCCGCACATGGTTCCTCGCCGCCCTCTCCGCCGCCTGTTTCACCACCTGCTACTCAATCTCAGCGACCCCAGCGCAGCGTGGGCTTAACTCACAAATACCGGGATTCCGTGATTGAGCTTCCAGGGCGGCCAGTCGGATCGATCAACCCACCCGTAGCGTTAGAGGACTCCGACGCCGAAGAAATACTCGAGCAGGAAGATGAAGAGGAGGGCTCACAACGCCAGCGATGCGAGAAATGCCCAAATCCACCCTCCAATACCGAGATCGCCGACGTGAATCTCAGGGCTGTACGTGGTTGTATCACGTGTGCCATTTGCAAGCTCGAGAAATACGTTACTTTACTAGAGAAGTCGTCTGCTTACTGGACGGCTATGATTCTACATCCGGCCTTCAAGGATAAGTGGATTCGTGAATACCTTCCGGGTGAACAAGCCGACCGCATAGTCGACAGCTTTAAACAGTTCTTCGACTGGGACTACGATAAGCTCCCCACCCAACCGACCCCGATACAGAAAAAGACGAAGTCTTCGCAACTCGGTGCGCACCGTTTGTTGAAATGAGCATATTGTATTGATTAAAAAGAAGAAAGACTGGTGTTGACCACCGGAAACTATTAACAAGAAGATATCCACATCCTCGCCACCAATGGATCGGAATAGCCATTGATCCGTTACCTAGGCCCCAGACCGGGTCCCCAATCAGCTTCCACCTACTCGACTTGTCACCGGGGCATATGGCGCAGTCCGAGAGTCGCAGTGACATTACCAGCCTTACGACTCTAAAGTTACTTGCTTCTCCGCCGTTTGAGAAAACCTCCGAGGAAAATGATTCCGCCCCTACCTGGAGCCAGAATCTTACCCGTTTCATTGGTCTTTTTCCTCACCTGGCGCACTGTTCTTTGGCCTTCAGCAATGACTTCGATCTCCGAACTATTTCTCCATGTCTTTACAGCATATTGTCAATCCCCCAGCTACGGAAACTGGAATTAGCCCGGTTGGAAGTCACCGAATCGGAACTGGCTGGCTTACTTCTCCGCCATCAATCAACACTGGAGGAAATCAGTCTTCGGGAAGTGATGATGGATGATAAGGTTAGTTGGACGATGCTGTTGAAGAAGATCGAGCAGATGCCCTAAGTTCACGGGGTAACGTTGAAAGACTACAGGCTCTCTGCGCTCAATCGCCGCGGTGTAACACACGATTATGAGCTAGGTGCGGTCTATATCAGAAACAGACAGGGTTTCAGAGAGGCAATAGCTATGGTGGAGGAGCTGGAGATGATATGGAATCTGGACTGAGCCATGTATAGGTCTTGTTGGAAATCCGAGGAGCCCCCTTGCCTTCAGGATTAGGACCATCAGTCTGAAACTCCTAGACTTAGAGTTCAAAGTCCTAGATGGAATAATCTAGAGATATAAACCCGACAGGAACTCTCATCTCAACAATAACAATCAAGTTTAGTCGATACCTGCACTTAGCACCCCTGCGTAATATTTCCAACATGGAATCGCTGGAGCGAGTGTGTTGGACATTTGTCTTCGACTCTAAATATAGCCCATTGTATCCCACATTGACTTTGACGAAGCAAGCCGCCTAATTCGGCCAGGTACAAATAGTGATGCCGGTACGAGCCTCGACGTTTCACATCGACACACTCTGATAAATACCAGTCCTCGCACCGCTCACACCACACACTTTTAACACATCACAGCATACATTTCAACATGAATAAAGCACACCATGAAACTCTTCATATTTCAGTGAGAGTTACTGATGTTCAAGTCACTGGACGTGGGGTGAAGACCATTCATATTGACGGTGAACCTCTCAACCGTCCAGTACGCAGCTTATTCGATATTCGCCGCGTGTACCAGAAAGCGCTGCAGATTGCTGAGTTGGAGCCTCTATTGAGCCAAGCCGAGAAGCCTTCCCGAGGGACTGGTAACGATCGCGTAGAAAAACTCCCTCCTGGCATAGGTTTCTACGTGCAAACGCAGAAGACATTATACATCTACTTGCTTCGAATCTAGGTGTGTATCCTATATGGAGTTACCACAACCATCACGGAAGAACAATCAGCTCCAATAATGACCACCACTATACCATCGCTCACTATATGGCACGCTGTCAGGTGTCGAAGGCCCTAGGCTATTTACTGGTTGTTGTGGAGCAAGAGGGGGAGAGAGAGAGAGAGAAATGGCGAAGGCTTTGAGTTTGTGGATTAAATAGTATCCTCCGCCAGTACGGTGTTCCGATGAGGAAATGAGGAAAAGATAAAACCAAATTTAGCATCAATGTAGTCACACTCTAGCTTCAGAGAACAAAGACTGCCTCATGGCAGTGGTGACTACTCTTTGACGTCTCGACTGTAACATAGCAATAGCAACCTCCGATCCCGTAAGCCAGGGCGTAAAACAGTTCTCCGCTACGCTACCACAATAGCGATTGTGTACCTTGTTTCGAGTTTTGGGATTGAAATGGCCGCTGTATCTTTGCTAACCCAACGTCTTTCTAGGGTTTTAAGTCCTCACAGCATTTCAATCCCGGGCAACCCTAGGCCCCATGCTTCCTGCATACTAGCCGACGGGTCTGACAAAGGACACAGAAATTTGGACTAAAGTCTAAGTTCAGTAAAATTCGGCTAAGACGACTACGAATCTAGAGCTTGTAAATACTTTAAGATCTGTGACACCCAAGACCAACGGCACCTCGTGCCTGGTCGCCCCTACGCACCAAGAGGGCGGAAGGCGACAGCCGCATCACCATCGTAGGCTTCGTACATATGATAGAACTAGTATCTCCAGGTGCTTTTCTCGTTTCTAGAGCTGCGGGCGATAGACTGCCTGGTGGCGCGCAGAACGACCGAGGCATTGGCGTCGTTAGCTTCCTTACCGCGGTCGGCAGCGGATCTATCATCTTTCTCGTCCAGTTCCTTTTGTTTCTATTCCTCAGAAACTATCTAGTCCGTGTTTTGTGAGTTCGCTAGCCTCCACCTAGGACCACACCACATACTGATACGCGCAATCAGCAAGTCAAAATTATATCTAGCCCCCCCCGCACGAACGGCCGGAACGGCAACGCTACGGGTTCATCACCACCGTCAAGTGGCTGTGGAACGTGCGTGACAAAGACACCATAAAGAGTTGTGGGCTTGATGCGTATTTCTTCCTCCGATACCTACAGACTCTGCTTGCTATCTTCGTCCCAATCGCCGTGGTGGTGATACCCGTGCTAGTGCTGTTGAACTATGTCGGCGGACGGGGTAGTCAGCTCAACTCTGACGGAGGGGGAAACTCGACAGGCCGGCACCCGGATCAGACCACGGGGCTGGACACTTTGGCGTGGGGGAATGTGCGGCCGACGAGCACACATCGCTACTGGGTGCACCTGTCAATGTCTGTCGTCTCCGTGGCATGGGTCTGCTTCATCTTTCTTCACGAGATGAAGAGGTACGTAGAAGTGTAGCAGAGCCATCTCACGAACGCTGACCACCGGGCCGACCACCGGGCCGACCACCGGGCCAGGCCTTCGCAAGGACCATATTAGTAAACTCGATCCCCGCTTCGTTGTGCACCAGAAAAAAGCTACGGGACCTGTTCTTACTGTTTCCCGGCGGGGTGGAGAACGTGTGGGTGAATAGAGACCTCTGCCCTTTAGCCAAGATTGACCGCAGCGATGCAATCCCTCGTAAGCTCGAAGAGGCCGAGGCGCTCCTCAAAGGGCTACTCAACGGGCATGGAGGAAAGCCGGCGCTAGAGTGGTGGTCGGGAGAGGGGCGGGATCAATCGCCGTGTGGATCAATCTTTCACGCTAATCCTCGTTCATCTTGACGCAGTCTGGTCCTGGATGGGCCTCCTGGACTAGCTTCTGGCCCGCGAATAGGAGTGATTACCGGAGGCCTTGTCATCACCCGAATGGCCGGTGTCAAACCCCCCTTGGCTCAGCTGAAAATCGCCGAGGTGGGTTCTTCTCAAGCTTTACCAAGCTGCCGGGCAATGTCTCCTGGTGTACTAAGGAAAAGGGGCTGGTTTTGGTTTCTAAACTCGTCTTTTCCATCTGACGAAGGATTGCGGGCGGAATCCAGATCAATACAGCGGACAGCTTCCATCGCATTCTCTCCCTGTCTTCGGGCGGGATCTCACTCGAGGTACGGCCATGTTACAATCGCAAAATCCCTTCCAAAGCCTAATCACTGACTCCTGAATCAGAGGGCATCACCGCGCTCTCAGTTTACGTTTATCCAAATTGCACGCCGTCTGCCCTGCCCTCATCTATCAGCATGGCGAACGCAGGCAAAAGCACCGAACGATACCTCAAATCATCCTCTATTAAACGCGCCCGGCGTTTCGATCGCGCCTATAGAGGCCGCTGGTGTTATGTCGTGAAGCTCTATTTGCTGATGTCGAGCAGGATTGGGTGTGTGTGTGACACATCCTGGCCCGCCTCCTTCCCACGGCGGTGACGTATTACCAAGTTCGTGTTGAAGCAAAGCCATGTCCCTCTGAGTCAGTGGTCATGATCGCTCGGGCGTATCATCTCACTAGCCCAAGCATAACCCGCGGAGCTCGGGACGATATCACCGTGCATCTAGCTCGAGTACTCTTTCCTATTTAGACAGAGCTGAGAGGCTTTGCCGCAGCGGGCCAAACGAGACATTTCCCTTGGCATTTGCAGGTCCAGATTATGAAAAGTTTCGGGTCACGCCGTCGTGAAATGATGACGGGCACCTCTCTGACGGGTACCTCCCAAGGTGGTACTTGGCAAACACCTCTGCTGGGCAAACAAGTGCGCCGGAGCGGAAGAAGGCACTGGCGCCCTGCGTTTGCTGGAAACAGGAGTACCCATACCGCAATTTCCTCATGCAGCGAGGAAGGTACCTCCTTACGAAACTCCGCTCCCAACCTGCACTCCGTTCCGCCATCCTCTCCTCCTGCCCAGGATATTCTGGCTCCATGGCGAGGGCACATCTCCCTTGTTCAGAGATCCTAGCCGACACTGTCTTTCGCACACGCCCAGTCCGTCAGTGGAGGGGTTGGTTGTAGCGAGCACGGGCTCAGGTCTTCTACCAATGCCGGGTCCTGCATCACAACGAAGTACAGGAGCTGGCCCAACCTCCCTTGGCGAACACCCCCTCGACAAGGATTCAAACTCAGGCTAGACAAAGTAGAGCTGGAAACGACAGCGTGACCTTTTCTGGAGCTTGCGCGCGCTCTGACGAGGACCAGGGAGGGGTGCGGGTGAGTTCTGATGCCAGGGGCAGGCGTACTCCTGGAGGATTGGAAGATGATCCAATCAAGCGTGGCGCAGACTCCACACACGCTTTGCACTGAGTACCCTAAGGCGATTACGGTGTCCCTTGCCCACCGTCGCGAATCACTAGGGTGTCTGTTCTCCCCGCCAGCCTCGTCCGTACCCCCTGGTGCGCAGCATCAACACCCGGTGCTTCAAGTTACCTCCACATCACAAACACAGAGACACTGCATATTAGAGATGGGAGTGTATGCAACACGGCTGTGTGCCGACCCGCTTTGTAATGATGAAGAAGTCCTGCCTTGTGAGGCAACATTTCTACAACGCTACCCACTAGATATAAGGCTGCTATATAAGCAGATAAAGTAGTTATAAGATAGCCCCGCTAAATCAGGGTGTTTTGTTCATTCTTTCTGCCTTTTATGGTTATATAAGCGCACTATCACGACCTTGAACTGCCTTCGTACTTTTCTCCATCCAGTGAGCCGCAGTGTAGACCTTGCCTAA
Source organism: Fusarium sp. MBC 438 (assembly GCA_030779245.1). NCBI lineage: Eukaryota > Fungi > Ascomycota > Sordariomycetes > Hypocreales > Nectriaceae > Fusarium > Fusarium sp. MBC 438. The sequence goes on along the minus strand of JAPFTB010000139.1, from coordinate 89,886 downwards.
GCGATAATTGTTATGGCAATGGCCTCTTAGGTCACGAGAAGCTAGGTAGCCGAAATAATTGTATGATTGCCGAAGCTTGCTAAGATTAAGTGTAATGGTGGCCATGGCGAAAGATACAGGATTCGCTTGTGAGACCCTGCCGAAAGGGCCGGGGCATGTGAGCCATTTCGCGGGCCCACACAAAGCCGTGTAATAATAGTAAGGAAAGCAGCCTTGAATAACCCCTCAACGATTATTAGCTCTAGGAAATCGTTAACTAGAAGCCTTAATCTTGTTAATCACAAGAAGTAACTGCTGAAATCTTCTGCTACAGTAGCAACCCAACCGCTGCGCTACAGGTAAAAGATGGAGCTACAGCCGCTATGATAGCTATAGCCGCTTTAGAGCCCGCTGGTACTACAGGGAATTAACCGTAACACCTACAACTAAATCTCTACAAGCTTCATCTGCCTCAATTGTATGTCTAAGATGACTTAACTCGCAATAGCTATCCTTATACATCATCTCTGTCCAATAATACCAGGGGATACCGGTAGATAGCGTATTAACAATAATCCAACTCATTAGGTGTTCCATATTCAGCATCTTCAAGTAGAACATCTCACATTTTTCTCTTATCTTAATAGCTCAATACGCCATGATATTTCTCGGCATCGAGATTAAACATCTATAAATCTAGTAATAGAGGACTCATATTCAGGCTGGTACCAATTCAAACCCAGATCGAAAGGGGAAGAAACCAATAAGATATCTAAATGATTAGATAGAGATAAACTAATTAAGAAACTATGTTGCTTGCTTTCCTCTCGGCCTGAACTCAAATTAATAACAACCTAGCTTAAACTCGAGTGCTTGCATTCAACTGGTCACTGGTAAAACATAATATGAGGCTAGTAGCAAGATGGCCAGTTATCAGCAAATATAGCTTAATAATCTCACACCAACCTAGGAAGCTTCAAATAGGTTAAATAGTTAAAATAGCTAACAAATCGCTTGCATGTGATGCGATTTTTCGCACCGGCCATAGCGAGCAGCGAGCCCGTCCGCGATTGGATGAGTGGCGTAAGGGGATCCGCTCTAGTGCGATCTGCCTCCGCACGGCCAGAGCAGATCCTCCAATTGTGTTTGCCCTTTATGGTAGGGATAACCAGTTCGCTTGGCTCGCACCGCAAGTTGCTGGGTTGTCCGTGACCAATCTGACTGCGACGCACCATGTACATTGCCAGGCTACGGCACACTGCTTCGATATCCACCAGCTAGGATAAGAAACAGGCCAGTACCGACCGCAGAACGTGTGATTCTCTTCGACGCATGTGTGTCCCACGTAGTCAGCTCGTCCTCCAGGGCGCCGAGCAACACTGCTAGCGAAGGGAACTCCAATACCCGGCCAACAAACCACCCCCTGGGGGCGATGAAGCCATGCTTTGCTGCACTTACCTTGGAACTTTCAAGCAGTTTTCGAACAGGCTTGAAATTTACAAGAAGCTAACCTGCAGAACAAGTATCATGCGTCTTGCACCGAGGGGCAATCCACAATCCTATGAGCAATTTTGACGTCCCTACAGAACAGTCAGACAAGTACCGGTATCTAACTTAAAGCGTCAGTTCCCTCGTCTCTATTCTCCTCTCGTTGCTAATATAGATTGTGCGGCCGCGGTGCTGCGGCTCGCTAGCAATCCCACTTGGCCGTGGCTTCAGAACTCAACTTGAGATCTTCTATGTAGGGAGAAGCACAAAAGGCGGTGAAAGACCTCGCAGTCCAGAGGTCTCCAACGAAGCAATAGCACGGTGGTACTAGAGAGGCCCACGGGTATCGCCTCCCGTTCCAGCCGGACTTGCCCTGCAGCCCGGTTCGTGCCGGCCAGACGCGACCATCATGTGACGTAGGTACCGTCAGCCCGCTGGAGAAACGTGAGAAGCGGACAGGTGATAGCTACCGAAGTAGCGGGCAGGAGGAGGTGGTGGCGAGAGCAAACTGGGTCGAGTCATTGCTGCCCTAACTGTGACACCTGTTGGCGCTACACCTCTCCATGCCGTGCGGCAGGGGTGGCTGTTGGAGACGGTTGCCTTGCGAGGGTTTCCCTTCATCAACCTATTGGCCCAATTAATAGCAGAGGCAAACGCCACAAAAGCCTGCATCGATACGAGCAGCCTGGCGTGCTCAAAGGGTCTGGTTGGCGAGGCACCCAGCCCGTCTGGGATGGGCTCCGCTACAGTCTGACGCATGGATAACTGGATAATGATATCCGAAATGACGAAAAGGAATGGGCTCCTCTCGCTCTGCTCTTCACACGCGCCTCGTAACGGAAGCTGGTGAGAACCGGGCTTCCTCATCCTACCGTTCGCCTTGGACCCAGACCGCAGCCTGACGCCTGTTGTCTGCTCAGATGGCGGAGCCCGTAGTATCGTCTTCATTTCAACCGTCGACCTTACGACACACAGCTACAAGTATGGCATTTACCGTCTCACCAAGATGGTCAAATAAAACGTCGCTAATATCGGCAGGACATGGCAAGCCCAATCCCTCTTCATGACCCTCTTGCGGCCAACTCCTTCCACCGACGTACCTGCGATCATGGCTGCATCTTGCAACTGTACCAGTTTCGATTACAAGGGGCAGATTCTTGGTACGCTCCATCCTACTTCTTCGCTTCCCTGGTCCCCATACCCCGGAGTATCTCTTTGCTGATATTGCATTTTGCTTTCTTCCAGAAAACAGCGACAGTATCTATAGCCATGGTTCTCAACTCAGCATCTTCACCCGACACGACGAGCCTGATCACCTCAAGTCTTTGAGCTGAAGACAGGAAATACAGAGCGTTCCATGATTTCACCGGCCGCGGTCCAAAACACCCAAGGCGCCATCAAGGCTCCCCACGATAATTCGGCGTGTGTCGTTGACCGGTACATCGCCTGCCACAGCTACATCGTCCCCCAAGCACCGTTCTTCAGTCTCTGTGTGGTCTGGGTGACAACGGCGCGAGACCAGAAGACGTCTACGATACCTCGATCATGGAGCCGTCCGGATCCGCAACGGATGACTTGGACGGCGGTATGTAATGCGGCGTTGCTCGCCGAGGTCTTCAACGTGGTCGTGGGGCAGCCCGAGCAGTGAGAGCCCGCCGCCGCCGGCACACCGAGAAACTTGCCCGACAGCCAGTCCCCCATCGCCCTGCAGCCTCCGGATGCCATGTCCCTCAGCCACTGCCAATGCCTACACCAGTGCAGATGCAGGTTCAGCCCGCCTGCCCGACCGCCCGCCCTCCAGTCATGGCAGGAGTGTCGCCTTCTTCCGGCCCACCAGTTTCTCATCCATCTATCGGACAGATTGTCCATGCCGCATTCCTCAACATTCACTGGTTTCTTAAAGGCAAGAAGTGCACAACTGCGAACACAGTGCGGTCTAAGCAGTCACTGGTCCGGCTCGCCATCAATGAAACCTGGATACAGCCCCTGACCTTTGTCGACGACGAGACAGATTATGCTTTCAAAAGTCATGATAGACCTAATGCGCAAACTATAGTCCGCAGGGTGACGCTAGGAGATGAAGAGCTTGAGGTATCGACCTTAGGTAACGACCTGAGTGCATCAGCTCAACCACCAGTTCCAGACGAGCTCACCGGCGTTGCCGTCTCTGGTTCATTCCCTATCCCCCCTACCATCCTAGTTTGGCCCGTGTCATCTGGGCACTCTCCGACGGTGCAGTCTAACACACTTGCGTATAAGACCGCAGTGACAGATGAACTGTTGCGGCCAGACAACATACATTCTGTCCCTCTTTACTTCGTGAGCTCACCAATGAAATGGCCATATGATTTGTTAGTAGAAGGGCGCCTAACCGTAAACCACAAATGTGTTTGGCTGGCTTGAGGGTTGATCGATAACTCATCTGATGAATAGAGGCCATCCACTCATTAATTTATGTGTGACCCTAGATTGGCAAATGGCCAACATTGTGTTTGCCAGTTCTTAGGGCGCGGCGAGTTTCTCGCCGAGGAAGATGAGAGGGATAGGGCTGTAGAAGATCCTTTGTGCGAGTTGGCACTGGAGGATATGATCCGCGTGATAGTCCGGCCCTATGGTTATTGATGGGAGGGCCTTGGTAGAGTAAATAACTGTGGATAGGTAATAGAACTCATGATTTTCAGTTCCCTGGTAATCCACAGGATTATGATTGTGAGCTACCTACGGATGGCAGAGTGCGACAGTTGGACGCTGTACCACGGACGAGGCGCAGCATGCTCAGCCTTTACATATCGTTGCTGATCTAGCCAGCTCGCTAGTCAGTCTTGTCTCTTCTGACTTCCCTACTTAAGTCAAGAACCCTTCCCGTTCATGTGCCTCTCTTTGTATTGTTTATTCTTTGGCACATAAAAATCATCTCTATCTGCTAAATTTTGCTGCGCCCCGACTCACGCTCACCACATAAAACATTCTCAGCACAGACTAGGCGCTGAATGTCGATCGACCATCTCGGTGAGAGAGTCCCCCTTATGAGTTCGGCCCTTAGCTTTGTTGGAGTGCCTCCCCATGGCAGTGGTGACGGCCACGCCAGCCCACGTCATAGCCCAAGTACCGTGTCTTTGTTCCTGGACTTAGAATATACACAAGGCCTTGACAGCCAGAGCTTTGTCTTGAGACATCTCGTCCACCCATGGCACGTCATCAAGGTCACCTTTCTCAGCAGTATGCTTGTACCCGCTCCTGAAATCCTGCTTGGCCAGTAGCGATGCCGCTGACTTGATTTCAGGCTATGTCAACTTCCTTCTGGTAATGGTCCCCGTCGGCATTGTTGCCGGGGGACAGGGCTGGAATCCGACTGCCGTCTTCACTATTAACGTCCTTGCTATCATACCTCTCGCTGCTGTTATGTCGTTTGCAACGGGAGAGATCTCTCTAAAGCTGGGAGGAATACTGGGTGGCCTACTAAATGCTGCCTTTGGAAATGCCGTCGAGCTAATTGTTCGCTTCACCTATGAAAGACCTACGTCGAAATCGGGATGCTGACCATGGCCGCAGGTCAGCATTATTGCGCTCAAGGAAAAGCATATCGACATTGTTCAGGCCTCCATGCTCGGGTCGATCCTCTCCAACCTTTTACTGATGATGGGCATGTGCTTCCTGTTTGGTGGTGTCGTCCATCGCGGCCTAACTGGCAATGGTACAGAGCAGGTCTTTTCTTCGTCTACAGCGCAGACTACTTGCTCGCTCATGGCACTCTCGTCTGACTCGCTCATCATCTCCGCTATCGTAAGTTTCAACTTTCGCCACTCTGCATGGAACAAGTCGACTGATCGTTGAGTACAGCTGTTTGCCATCCTTGACCAGAGCGGCTTCAGGGACAAGGACAAGAGTATCCTCACTCTGTCGCACGGAACCGCCATCGTGCTGCTTCTCCTCTACGTCCTCTACATCGTCTTCCAGCTTCGTACTCACAGCAACCTTTTCGATGCCGAGAACCAGAACTCTGACGAGCGTGAGGAGCCCGAGGAGCCTAGCCTGGGCATCATCGGCGCTGTCGCTGTCCTTATTGCCACCACCATCATGGCCGCAATCAGTGCCGGCTACCTTGTGGGAAGCATCAACAGCCTTGCTGAGACGTCAGGTCTAAGCAGGGCTTTTATTGGTTTGGTTCTGATCCCCATTGTCGGAAATGCTGCCGAGCATGTCACCGTCGTCGTCGTTGCAATCAGGGACAACATGAACCTGGCCATAAGTATTGTTGTTGGCTCTAGCATTCGGATTTCTCTTCTTGACACTCCTTTCCTCGTCATCGTCAGTTGGGTCCTTGGCTCAAATATGAGCTTTCACTTTGAGACTTGTAGGTTTAGGGTAACCCGCAGCTGTGCCAGATGTTTGTATGTTAACCTGTTACCCCTCAGTCCAAACTGTTGTCTTTTTAGTCTCAGTTCTTGTCGTTACGTGCATCGTGCAAGACGGCAAATCCAACTATCTTGAGGGCGCTATGCTTCTCGGCCTCTACGCCATTATAGCCCTAGCCTTCCTCGTCGTCCCCAGTAGCCTCGTTAGCGGAGAGCTGCGGGCCTCGGAAGACGCATCTATCACCCACCCGGCCTTCTCTCACGCGTCATGATGTAGGGGGGCGTCTGGCCCTAAAAGTGAAGGCGAATGCGCACATCGGGTACATGATTGTTATTGGCCAGAAGCCTTCGTCAAGTCAGGTAATTCCCGTGGCTGGCGTTCTTCGAGAAGCGTCACGTCGTGTTGTTATCAAACAAGCGCATTCGAGTATTTCATAAGTAATGTCTTGATAAAACTTATCCGTGATACTTCGGGCTCGCACTTGATTGGTCTTTATATATCAAGTCTTCGTCATGCATCCGGTGTGCAGACAGATTAACACCGATGTAGCTACACTAGGCGTGTAGCTCTTAGTGACTAGGATTCTCCAAGATGCGAGGACCTAGACTGAGTAGTTGGTCAAAAGGAATGAGGTGGCCGCCAAGAGATGAAATACTACCCCCTGGCCGACCCTGGATGTCGTTCTCAAAGATCTTCTTGGCTTACTCAATGATCGGTTTCTTCCTAGTAAAGGCTGGCCTGTCGAAGGGGGCTTTGCGGTCTAGAATGAGGGCTTTGGCGTACCCCTTGCCCTTCGGACCAGCCCTATACTCACTCGATGTCTGTGGAATGCCATCGGTCACTTCCCGCCTCGGCGTCATCTTTGGAGCTGGGCCAGATCGATTTGGATGGAGGGAACGGCGGATGTTTTGGCCATATCATTCCGCGCACCCATTTCCTCCGGTCTAGAAACAATCCCCTCCCCAGTGTAGGCGGGTGTCAGGGAGATCTTTAACGGTGCCCCGAGTGATGGTGTTGAACGGTCTGGCAACGTGAGGTGTGTTTCCTCAGTGGTTGGTGATGTCCTCTAGGCCTTGTCACTCCTATGGGGTGTTGCACCGTCGCGCTGGGTTCCCGCACCCGCATGGTGGTCGCCTGACTGGAGTAGCTGGGCGCCTGCTGCCGCGGAGTCGTTCACGAGGTTGCCTTGTCTACCTAATCCTAGGGCCTACAAACCGCACGCTGGTTGTTTGACATTTGCCATTGACGTATCCGGCTCTGGCCTTCCGGTTCGTGCTCTTGTTCGCCTGCTGATTGGCGGCCCGGAGTGGGCTTGATGGCTGGTATGCCATCATCAGCCTGACTTGGCACCTGTCCTGGACGGGGAGCAGTAGCAGGGGGTTCTCTGCCTCCCACATACATCTCTCCTTGTTCTTGTCGTCGCCGCCATCGCCTGGATGGATGACCGCTGGCCAATACACCGCCGTGGGCTGACCCGCTGACGGTCTCTAAGCCGGCGGCTACATTGAGCTGTGGGCTTGGGTCGGATGCGGTGCAATCTTCGGGGCCGGCCGGAGCTGCCTGCTTACGGGATCCGGATCCGATGTGTGACAGGGAGAAATCGACCACAGTTTGCTTCTTCCTTCCCAGCATGTCCAGCGAATCGCGTCGGAAAATACAAAGAGTCGTCTACAGGGCGCTTACTCGATGGATCGCCGTCTGCCTCAGCAGCGAAAGCTGGGTTTTCCACCTTCCGTACTTCTTCTCCCCCCCAATCGCGCTGTTTTTGAATTAAGGCATCATTCGCGACTAGGCCGCCGCCTTGCCCGGTGTGAGGTGACGCGTGTGACTCTTGTGACGAAGGATGAATGCTTCTCACCATGGTCTCGTTGACGAAAGAGGCAACGTTATTCCTGCATTGGTTGACGATGGGGATGGCATCAACCCATCGTGGTGGGCTTTTTCTTCCTGCTCTGCCACAACCTGCTCGCGCGCGCGACGTCGACTCGCTTGTCTGCTCCTGGATAAGAGCCTTAATGGCATCAAGCGACTTTACATCCCATCGTATCGAGACTTGGTCCACCCTTCCATCCGGCGGGCTTCAGCAAACAGAGCGGTGGGATTCAGTGCTGGAGTGCCGGGCTCAGACATGTTGGCGGGTGTGCAAGGATGGAAAACGATGAGTGAATAGGGTCCAGCCAATAGCAGTCTTGAGTATATTATACCTCCGAGGCATATGCGACAGGGCATCATGATCTCTGGACCTGGTCAGCGCCCAACGATATATATGAGCAGGCCCATTCTTTGTCTGGGATTCCAAGCGGATGGTCGTGTGAGAAGCGCGTCTCTCATTGTTCTCACTAGGTAGATCTTCCTCTTATTCTTTAAAGACTGATCGGCTCCTTCCCCCTCTCTTCTCCGTGATGAATAGTTCTATGTCGATAAAGATCCCATGGTCTTGCATATGTCTTGCTACACTGTCCACACGGCAACCTTGTCATTCGATGAACGGAATTTTTATGATTAATCAAATCCGCATTTGTGCTGTATCCTTTTTCACACTCGTCACAAGGAATTGAAACCTCATTATGGATACGCAATATATGTCGCCGACGGCCACTGCGGTCCGCGAACGTCTTTTTGCACTGGCCACACGGCAATCTTATCTTTCGATGGACAAATCTTTTTCGATCGTTGAGATCACCTTTTGTTTTTTAATGCTTTGACACACTCGTCACATCAGAATCTCTTCTCATGAACGCTGTTTACATGTCGCTTGGAGCCACAATCGCCCGAAAACGTCTGAGAGGACTGAGAGGGAATTTGTTGAGGAGCTTCGAGCCGGGATCGCTGTTGGCCGCGGGGGCAGCTGGGTTGGGCAGCAATGAGTGAATGAAATGTCGTTGCTGAGACATTGCTTGGGGGCACTGTCCCTAGACTTATACTAACAGCGCGGGTTCGCTCGGCCGGTCCATCGCCTTGCGCGGTTGACTCTATCGAGAAATTTGGTTGTAGTTGAAGCCAATCGCTTGCTGGGAAGATGGCGTTCGCTTCGCGGCCCTGGCCATGGTGGACATCTTCTATCTCGAGAGACACTGCTAGTTCGGATATATCTTTCTGCTCTTGAGTCTTGCGTGTTCTGGTCCCCTCCCCTCCAAACTCTTGCTTATGGGCCCTGCGAAATGGCCTACCACTGTCGGGGGCAGGGGTAAGTGACCGCCTATCTTCTTCACCGGCGAGCGTCGTGTAAGATCCAGCATCTTCTTCGTCAGAGAGTCCAGTTTCGGGAGGATCAGACTTTGGAGAGTCGTTCAATAGGTGGTCTAGGAGTTCGTCCGGTACATGGATGCTCGAACTGTATCTGCAAGGCCATGATGCTCGAGGTCCAGGGCTTTGGACTCCATCCGAGTAATGGGGTGCCAGGCTACCCGCTGCCTCGTCTTCGCCACAGAGAGTCATGCCGGATCCAGCAGTGAGCGGCCTTAGGTCCGTAGCGGCGAGGACAGGTGCTATTGCCGAGGCCTCCATGGAATATTCAAGCTCAGACGTCAACCTGGTAGTTGACCGGTCTTGGTGAAGGGGGAGCTTATTCGAACATGGCGAAGCCGCCGAACCTGTTTGCGGAGCAGAAGGGGCCTGAGAAGGTTCATACGTACGACCCGAATCGCAGCAAGCGTTCTCGGCCACTTGTTGGGTTTGATGATGTGTTTGTATCCCTGGTTGTGCCTTCCTTCGGAGCCTTAGTGTTTTTTGAGCTTCGCGCCTGTGTTGCCTTCGAAGCGTCAGTGCGATGCTCAAACATAATCACCCAAGTAACTCACTGTAGGTCTGGTAGATTGTTGAATGTGGCCATTTCGCATCCGGGAATACGATACCTATAGATGCCCTTGTCTTTGAGATCACTAGGTGTGCGGTTTTTTCCTTGTTGTCTGCACCCATTGTCTTCGTAATGAGCCTTGAAAGGGGCGTATTGAGGAAACTGTAAAAGACATGTGCACTGATAATGCATTTCTTTGGAATGGGTGAACACATGGTGTTGCAGGTTTTCTGCATTGTCGAACGCACGCATACATACGCCACAAAAGTAAGTACCCTTGCCATTGCCATGACGTTGTTGTGCTTTCGATGGCAAACGATGTTGTTCTTTTTTGTGCTTCCTGAGGGCTTGTTTACTCTCGCAAACCTCTGTACACTGGCCCTGGTCACATGGATAAAGCACCCCGTGAAGATGGCTTTCGTGATATTCAAGATGTTCTTTTCTTGTGAATCCCTTGTTGCACTCGCCACAAAAAAACAACGAAGGGGGACGGCCAGCTTTTTGATGCACCCTCTTTATGTGGCTCTGAAGTCTGTTATTCTCTCCGAAGGCCCTATCACAGGTGCCACATACAAATCTGCTGTTCATGTGATCCTGGTCAGTAGTCACTTGGCTAGGCACGCTTGGACAGAAAACTCACCGTTGGATCTTGTTTCTCGCCCGATACTCCCTTAAGGTTCTGGCCCGATTCTCATTGGAGGAAATCGTTGGCCGCTTTTCACGGAACTTCTTCGCATTGGGAACCTTAGGCACCATGGCTAGATAACTTGATGCATCGAATACGGCAAGACCCCCCAAAACAGAAAGCTGATGTAGGTGCATTGACTTGAACCACGACTGGGCGTCTCTGTGGCCACTTGTGTATTCATATGATTGCGCTCGGCCTTGACATGGGCACCATGATCCAGCTGGCGGGGACCTGCGTCGTCAGTTTTCTTTTAGCGCAGAACACAGACATACCACCCCACTGCGTTATGCTGAGGCTCCACTTCACCAACTTGGCGTGCGAGATAAGTTAGCAAACCATTGGATAGGTGGCGACGATCGGTCCAGTACGCTAATGCAGCTGAGAAAGAATGCTAGACAGAGTAGGCAAGCACACTAAGGATTTCAGCATGTTCGGGAGCCCGGATGTGCGCCAAAATAATGGTATTGGAAACTAGCTTCTTACAGCAATTCCAGTGGCTCGACACTGAACTCATTTTGGAAGATCCCCTTCAGATAGACCAAAGCTGTTCCCACCGTCAGGCCGCCAGAGCGGCCAATAAACTGGCAAAGAAACGGACACACGTCAAACACATGCTGCCGGCCAGGAACCAGACCACCATCATGACTGATGGAATTACGCCCAGGCAAGCGCCAACAACATTCCATGGGTGTGAGACATCCAGTACAACCTTCTGTCATAGACGCAATGTCGGGCCTATAACCCGGCTATAGAGGAAGCCTTCTCCTTGGACGACAGCGAACTGTTAAATGATAAAGAGAGGAACAGGGATCATGCAGGAGCCAACAGGCAAGAGTCATTGGAGCACGCACAGGACAGCGGCCCCTCGGGGATGCACTGGATCGAGGGTTGAGATACCTACTGGCAAAGTGAGAAAGCCGGGTAGTAAGCTTTGCTATCTGGTATCGACGTGAGAGAACTGGGGGCAATCGGCCAGGGTGAGATTCAGAGGGTCCACAATCGTTCACACTGTATGCCAAGGGGGTCAGCCGCTAGTGGGAATACCTAAGCACCCACCACAGTATCTAAGCAACTTCCACTGTGCTCCAGCGCCAGAGCGCTGGGGCCTGCGGTGCTCCGTGGCCATTGGAAAGTGTAAGTTTATGAATACAAAAAGAGCAACGATGCAGCTGTGGCACACCTGATTCATTTCTTCCTTTTGAGTTCAGGCCAGGGACACACAAAGCCCAGCGAGAACAGCACCGAGAAATTAGGTGCTCGGGATTCACTTGCTTACCAATGTAACTGACCCGATCCCCCCGGAAATACGTCTGCGAGACGCAACTTATGCAGAACCGAAACGTCCTTTCAAAATGCCCAGGCCTTTGGGAAACTCACACCACCAGAGCCCCCACGCAGCACGCTCACGCAGTCACCTTACCTGCGGGGTATGCAACGGCTTAGCTGGGTAGAGGAGAGGCAAAGCCGAAAGTACCTAATGATGCAACTTCCATTTCCCATGTCCCCATCACCGCTCAGCATGTCATCGAGCAGTACCATCTTAAGAATGGTCTCTACGGATCCGGGCATTGAGTCCTTGTTACACTGAGGCGGCGATGTCATTCTGGCTAAGGGCCAAATGTACCAGACGTCCGCACCCAGCAAGCAAGGCATATCTTGCAGAAAAGGGCCTCTTCTATGCGTTTACAGCGCAATACTATCACCCTCTCCCGTCTAACTCATGAACTCCAGCTATGCCAGACAATTTATGAAACGTAAACGATCTTGCTAGGCAAGCGACATAAGAGATAAAACCTCCCGAATACGACACCCCACAATACCATGACTAAGGAAAACGGCGAGGGGCTCATCCAGAGCCGCAACCGACGCTGTACGTAACGTCAAACCACTAACATTTCATCTACTCATACGGCAAGTCTAATAAAACCGCCCTCCTCTTCTTTGGCTGGGCTTATTTTCTCCGTATGGCCCTACTAGAAGAGCAGCACATTTCGATGTGTTACTCAGGCAACACACCTGCAATTCCTGATCATGAGCATCACTCGAGCGCGCGCAAGCTCACGGTCAATATCGTACACGCTCCCGAAGACGAGTTCTGTTAGTGTACTTCTATCCTCCCCTCAGGCTCATAATGGCGATCTGCCAGCAGGAAACAAATCGTACGAGCTATTGCGTACTGTGGCAATATCAAGTCCTATCGTTGGTATCGCCGAATCCGAGTCGACCGTTAATCAGGCAGGCAGTGGAATGCCTCTCCAAATTCAGTTCTACGTACAACCTTGATAGCCAAATCCCCTTGGCTCTCGCTATGGCTTTGACACTTTCCCCGCACAACCAGGCTGTCTCGGTTGTCGAACTACAATCTTACCAGGCGATGTACTCGAGTAGCTTCTCATCCAAGCATCGAACGGGAGCGTGGCAACTTGTCTCGCGACATGACACTCGGCCCCAGCCCCATCTTCCCGTCGTTGATGTTTTGGGCAGTTTCCGGGCGCCAGGGCTGGAGTGCCACCCGGTCAGTCTACGATGCGATCCGATAATTGATATGGCAAGCCTTTGGCTGACCGAGATGGGATCGAGATGCTAAGTTATGTCCTTGCGCCCCGCCAACCTAACGTTGCTCTTCTATGGTATGGAATTGCCGCTTATGGGCAGACAAGAGCGATCCTTGCTATTGTACACTCCATCTAGGATCATTACACGCCCGTACTTTCAACGCCGATACCCAAAGTTGCACCTTGGACAGGCTCTCCGTAGTCATTCATGGACCTACGCTGTTCAGGGGCTTATTTATAAGCAGGAGGCCATGGTGCTTGAGCAGGCGTATAGCGGTTGCGCCACGAGTGCTGGGATGTCGAACCAGAAGGCGCTCCTTTTCGGGACCCGCCTATATGCTCTTGGCCTCCATTCGGGTTTATGGAGGTCTATGAATTGGAGTTGCATATGCGCCTCCACATGAACTGTGATAGGCATTAGTGAGTCTATCTCTGATGGACTCGGCTCTCGGGCAACGAGGCCGTGTTGGTGGAGGAGACTTTGCCGCCATAGGAGAGTTCTTCTATATTCAAGGCTGAATCGTAGGTAGACTTAACTTATAGCCCCGTCACAGATCTCGATTGCAGGCCGGATCACGTGGCCTCAGAGGACTGTCGGCGACAGAGTTCGATGGCTGCTAGAGGGTTGGAGCACACAGGAAAAGACAGTTGTTCACATCCTTGGGCTGAAGCGCTGGGAGACTTAGAAATAGACGGAAATAATAGGACACATTCAAGCTCTAGCTCTCGCCGGAGCTCTTCTCCTTTTGTTACTAGGTAAGCCAAGGACCGGGCTATGAACACAGACGTCGATTGTATGTCATATTATCATGCAAGGCAATAACTGTCACGTCATAGGCCTCACTGTTTCACTGCTGCGACGAGGGCCATTGGCAAAAGCCAAGAAGCCCATTGGCAGTTCTATGGGGAAACGAGAGTTGAGCGTTGGATTTGTGAATGATCCTCGAGTTGGAAGAGCACGAGATGCAACTGGTCCAGGTTACTCCTTCCAGGACAGCTCAAGAGCAGCGCGTCCGCCGACAAAGCTTCAGAGGCATGATTTGATCTTGGGAAGTACGCAAGGAGAGTGCTCGCTACCTAGGATACTTGTCGTTTCGTCCTGGGCTTTACTATCTGGATATCTCTCAACAATAGCCAGCCAGCCGGCAAAGTACAGGAAGTACACGACAGTGGCTAGAAGTCTGAGGCACAGGCTACGCGACGCGGCCACTGGCACGTATCTTCCTCAACCCAGGCAGAGATCTTCCAGAGAACTTTTCAATCCTATCATTCGGGATTCTTTTATCCGGCAACTCGCTCCGGCCAAGGCATAACCATCGATCGGCAACCATTGCAGCCTCCCTGTTGATCTGGCAGCCCTGATTGCTGGGATTGTTGTAGCCAGAACGGCCGAGTGGGGCAATGGGGGGAGTAGCGGCGAAGATGAGTGTAGCCATTGTCAGTGTTGATGCTGAAGCAGCTGTTTGCTGAGAAATAAATCACGGGTGGCTAAGAGGCTTTATAAGTATGTTTCATAGGAGCGACGTCTAGGCGAATTGATACTGTAGACACCAGATATTAAGAATAAAATGCACCAAGGCAGATGATAAGAAGGACAGTGGCAGCCGCAAGAAGTGGAGGATGACAGAGGGATGGGCACCTATTTGTTGCGAACGACGGACTGGGTGGTCGCAAATCTCAATTCAGGCATAACAGCCAAGAACTACGCTTTCAATATCTATTCAGGGGCCGTTTTTGCCCTCCATCTGAAAAGAGAAGACGCCGGCTGTATAAGACCAATCTACATCCTCTCACCATAGCATACATAATCAGTCTCGTCCCATCGTGAAGTGTTCTAAAATGGCCGGCGATTTCCTATATATTTTTTATCTCCTCAGACCTACCCCAAAAATCGTTGGCTCTCTTCAACGTGGATCGAGCGTCGATCTAACATCATCCTGTGTTCAAATTACAGGTTTGGCGGATGGTGCCTCACAGACTCGGCTAGCTATAGGGGGGAGTATGATAATCATCAGCGAGCGAAGTCTTAACTGGGCCTCCTTTGGTCAAAGGTAGGAACAATGAAGCCCCCGGCTTCAAGAGCACACACCCGCTCGGTTTCTCTTGGTCACTATGGCTCGACGACAAGCCCAACTTGCTAACCCACGAGACGAATAGGCTTTTGTATCCGTTGGCGCAGTTGGGGACGAGATTGATGGAATGGTTGGCTTTGACTAAGAAGTTCACTCCTTCTGCTTTATCCATCTTTCGGCTAATGATTCTGGTTTAGCGATACGAGTTGATAAAATGCTGCCTTCTACTAACGAGTGATATATTCCATTCATCACCACACCAATCGAGGCTTTCGCGTGGCTGGTATTTTCTTTTCCCCTCTTTCACGTTCAATTTCATCCTCTTTCGCTGTTGACAGTGAAATTGTTCTTCTTGAGCCTTGTCTGCGGTGTCTCGGTCTCTCTTACCACTGTAAGGAAAGAGAAGAGAGCTGATGTAACCAATGGGATATTCACGTCTCTCCCTCAGCGGTCAAGCGTCATAATCAGAAATGAACCGGTTCAGAGGCAATCCAACATTCGTAATATCACTAAGCAAGTGAAGACAAGGAAACAATAGGAGGGTTATCAAGACCAAGTATCCCGAACGACACGGCGACTGACCCCCCATCCGGTTCTGCGACTTGAAGGTCTTGTTATCGAAACGCAAGAGAGCAAGCACGCCAAGCCGTGGGGTTTTCCCGATAGAAGATTAGATTTTATTGCTGCGGATGTCTCTTCTTATATGACGGGTTCCGGTTAGTATGTCAAATCTCGCTCAAACGACTGTACTTCTTCCCCACCCTTTCCAAAAAAATAGTCACCGCAAAATGAGATCGTCTTCGTTCAATCGTGATTACTTCGGTAGAAACTTCGGATGCAGATAAATAGCTAGGTACATGAACCCATTTTACCGAATAGCAATATGTTTTTGCACCGTCCCATCGCACATGGTCGGAGACAACTTGGAGGTGAGCCTACCCTATATCATGACAAGGGTAGATACTTCATTTGCCTTGGTACCTCTAACTTCCCAAGCCGCGATCTACAACCATGCTGGCTTCTCCTTTTCTACACGCAACATCCCACCGCGTGTTGACGGGTAGTCGACCAAAACCGCCTGGCGGACTCATCGGAACTTCGAGGTACCTCCAAGTCCACAGACGCGTTTGCCTAGAGTGAGAGTACGGCATAAGGCGAGAGTACGACATAAAGCAAGAATTTGTCAGGTAACTGCTAGTGAGCCTAGTAATGGGGCAGCGATGACAGTAAGCGTATGCACTCTCGGCAAACCAGTAATTATTCAGGTGGGATGTGAAGATCATCAAGATATTTACAATGGCCTACCAGAAGGTATAGATGCGTAAGAAAAAATTATTTCCCTAGGCTGCCCGTATCTCTCAAGATCAGCAGCCACTAAATCTGACATTTACACGATCATCGACAGCCAATACCAGGAATTCGGGCCCAAAGGTTGCCATTGTCCTTGATTATTAGGCCTTCGGCGAATCTGGCCCATAGCACAACACACCCCATCGCTCGCTTTGGGGGGGGGGACACGACCGCCTTCATGGGCAACATTTTAAAACTTCTCTGCTCACGGGCATGTTGTGAGGTTGTGAAATATCATGTATCATCACGCTGGATGGAATCCCTACTTGATGCCAAAAGCTGCTCTTCACAGGCTTCGGCGAGGGCTGCAAGGGTGGGCTGTTCATATCCTGCTCCGGTAGTAACATCTCAGCCCCCCGATCCAGTGGCTTTCGAGACTCACAACTTCTCTTAATGAGTACATCATTTTAACAACGTCTTAGCCGCAATGGGGGACCTGACCGCAACCTGCCACCTTCCAGTGGCCAGGGCTGCTTAGAGCCATCGTCTTTTGAAGTGCACAGGCATACTGAGCAGACAGAAGTGCGCTGATGCGCCCAGGGAAGTGGTTGCTAACAGTAGTGAGTTTTGCTCGGCTCCTCAGTTCCACCGGTTTCGACGACACTGTTTTTAGTTCCCTGGATCTTCATAAAGCACCACGAACAATATCAAGCTTATATATGCCCTCATCCATTACCACAGAAAATTTATCAACGAGATAGAAACTGCTTGTACTTCATCCTCTACCAGCACGCGGAGGTTTCACCTGCGTATTTCCCGTCTCTTTGGCTGATTTGCGCCCATAGATCCTCTCCCTTGGATTCTTGGATAGTTCTCCAAGAACGTTAACAAGAAGCATTAAGACAGCCTGTTCTCTATATAGGCTCCAGCATTCATTTAGCACTCACGTCTTTTGGGGGGCATGGGCCATGAAGGTGAAGCGCCCGCAGACTTACCCCTCTGGTACAATCTCTTCTCCCATCTTGAGTCTAAATAGTGGGTCGATATCACGAAATGACGACAATCGTGTGTTGCGGAGGAGGCCATATGTCTCAATGAGAGGACCAGAAGGCAGAGGATATTGGTTCCTATACTCGATGGCGGTGTCATGGTCGTACGACTCATCGAATTCGATTGCTTGATCAACCGTGGTTCTTGGCATCGTGTTCAAAGACGTGGTGTTGAGAGATTGCAGCTTGAGAAGATGAAGAGGTGGACAATTCTCTTGTTTCTCGTACGGAGGTTAGAGCAGTTAAAATACCCATGAGAGGTTAGACTCTCATGATGATGCAGCTAGGTATGACTCTTCTGCTGCTGCAGAAGTTTAACTAGGCCACTGTGTTAACATCGGGTCATGATGTTATATTGAGTTTGAGATTTGTTCTTTATTATAGTTGCAGCCCGGCCCTTGATGGGTTAACTGAGCCCGAAGATCGAGTCTAAATAGACTGCCAATCATCTTAACACTAACAAGGGTTAACCATATATAGCTTGCTAGGTTGGCTAGCCTGGGCCTTGGTCCACATGAGCCAGCGGGTAGGCACGGACTTCGAAGTCTATCATGGCCCATCTTCCTGAAAGCACCCGAGTCTAAAGAAGTCTGTTGACCCTCACTTCTTGTCACCCTTACTCTTAGAAACGCACTTCCAGCACCTGTCAGAAACCAACAATTACGTTGCAGAGACATCTTACTATTCGTTCTTCACCAGCGCGATCGCGGCCTCCACTGGTTAGCAACGCTATCACGGACACCCATATATGAAGATCGTGACAGAGCACAACCACCAGATTCGCTCTATCCGCTCTGTTTTGTTCTAGAGATCAAAATGTCGAAGAAGTGGCCGTGTTTGAATCATGAATCCGACGCCAACAGCACCACAGAGCTTAATAAATGGCTCCAACACTTAGGTGAGGATAAGGACCATTGACCTATGGAAGCACAATGCTCTTAGATAACCCAAATACTCAGCTCGAAGATCGGCGACTCCATGGTAGATACATGACTAGCGCAGAAGGTCGGAAACTCCATCTAGGGTGCCGATTACGCCTCGAAAGGTATCAGCTAATAGACTAGTCCACTCTCGCTGGCAGCAATGATGCTGTCATTTTCAACCACTCATCGCCACAAACCAGTAGCCAAGCTGATGTGGTGAATAGGCAAGTTCACACTCCCATCGACCTTTGCCGCCAAAAACCCCCTTATACAAATCATCACAATCACGGCCTTGGCCGCCATACGCTTCGCAGCCTCAGCAGCGTGCATCACTTATCAATTCCATCATTCAAATATTCAGAGAGAAAGGCAGGTTCCAAGAAGCCAGCCTTACACGCCAGCGCGGCATCGCGTGGGCACTACAGAAACGGCTCTCTTAGCCTTCTTTTAAGCTAGAAAAGCCTCCCCGGCCTCTGAGCCAACAATGCGTTGCTTTTGGATAGCCCAGCTTTCTTTTACATGAGCTTTTTGAGTTCTGTCGTTGCCTCTCCTTCCCGCTAATCGCGGTGCTTGGCGCCGCTCAGTCTCGAGTTACTGGCTGGATCGATACCAAACCTTCCTCCACATGCTCTTCTTTCACTTCGCGGTCGCAGAAATAGCCCTCGAACTTCGTGTAGCTCGCAAGTCCCTGCCCAGAACGGGGTTTTTGCCCGAAACCAAACCATGTGCCTGTTGCAGCGGCTGTTGTCAGCAAGTTGTAACCAGGGATTTCGAGCGTTTTGTTCTCCTCCATCCAGAATGTGGAGTCTATCTCGCCATCGAGGAGGATGTTTAGAATCATAAGGTCCTGGCTAGATATGCTAGTGCTGTTGGCTACCGCACAAATCTTGATAGCTGCCTTAATAGTGTTGAGTCCTGGTTGAACAGGGTAAGTGGCAAAGGCGTACAGTCCCCATGGACATAACAACCATGAACTCGGTTGGAGGACCCTGGTTGATCTCCGAGTCGCGGAATTAACGTCCTGCTGGGTTGCTAACCTCAAAGTCTCGACTTGAACTTGTTTATCTTCGTCCGCTTGGAGGCCTCGAGCAAGGCTTACATGGTGTAGCATTGGGCGGGATAGGCGATCTAGACGGCAGAATGCCGCAATAATAAGAGTGATCCTCCCAGAAACAGTCCATTCTCCGAGGAGAATATCGTGGTGCTCTCTGTGGAAGCTCACATCCTGTCCCTGGGTGTGTATAAGCCCTTGATCATGACAATTCACATGTGTGCTGAAAAACGTACCATGATGAATTGGCTAAGGGTGTCGGCAAGTTGGCCGACGTCTGCATAGTTGGGCGTTGGTCTTTATTATCGATGATTCAAGGGCCGCTGAGGTGGGAGAGAAGGGAATCCCTGGATGACGAAGGATTGATGGCAGGTGGTTTGTGCGAGGGGTGGGTAGGAGGATCCTGATGTCCTCCCACTCAGGGTGAAGTATTGGTGAAGGGGAAGAGGAAAAGGAAGAGGAAATGCCGGAGTGGGAGGACAGCGGGTTTATGTACCTGTGACACACAGGGTCTCTGGTGGGATCGCATGTTCGTTTTAGTCCTAGCTTCTAGAGCCCTCACCCCCTTGACGGCTGGGAGCTAGTCCTTGCAGCTACCACCCTCACTAATACAGGCATGATCGAGTCGTATAATGACAACCCCCACGAACTGCCCCAAGGCCCAGTTCATGCCTACAGGGGACTGTTGATCCAGAGAGCGAGAGCAAGCTCACAACAGAAACTCTTCAGAGTTGTCGGCTCTCGTAAAGTATCCGTTTCCCATTAGAATATTTGATACCTCCGGGATGGGGGTGACCGTTGAAGCACGATGGGAACGATCACAGTGCTAGCGCCATCAATAGGTGCTCATTGAGATGGCATCTACCGTTGTGTGACTTGGCTCGGGCGACGCGATTGGAGCGAGACGACTGTAGGGATTGCAGTGAAGGCGCAAAGCCTCCTGCTTAGTTCCGCAAACCCCAAGCACTTTCTCGTCACCGTAAGGTGCGGGTGAGACTGCGAGCCATCCGGTCACAGAGCCGGTTTCTCCGAACCCAAGACGCCAACAGAGAAAATCAGGGGCTCTAGACCGTAGCAGATTGATTTAGGCACATGATGCTTGTCACCTGGCTGTCATGGCACGCGCTTCGGGCTTATAAAGAAGCCGTATTGGATGGGAATAATGGCTAGCCCTCGTGAATTGTACCTCCCAAGTCGTATGGGGAGGGTGGTGGTCAT
The DNA here is from genome assembly GCA_030779245.1 of Fusarium sp. MBC 438. Lineage (NCBI taxonomy): Eukaryota > Fungi > Ascomycota > Sordariomycetes > Hypocreales > Nectriaceae > Fusarium > Fusarium sp. MBC 438. Next base: position 69,421 of record JAPFTB010000139.1, on the reverse strand, counting down.
TTTTTTTCGACCCGCCTGCTCCTGCAGCCAGATATTGAAAGTTTGTCAGGGCCAAAGAAGCCGAGGCCGTGGCCCTCATTATCTGCCGCAACGGATCAAGGCAAGTGGTCGTAACGAACGGGAGGTGCGGCATGCTCGACCTGCGCCATGACTAGGTGCTGCTGCCACACTTCTATGACTATCAAAATGCCAGCCACGTATCCTATTCTATCTATCAATCGATCCACCTATGTGATTCTTTGAGCAGACGTGGTAGGCTTGTGGTTACTGGTGCTGAGGTCGACGCAGAAAACAGCGTAACAAAGACTGGCGAATAGGCGGGACGTGTAGACTTGAGTTCGTCTACAAGACCAAATTGGAACCCGGTATGTGCAGGCTCTGTAGCGACACCGAGAAGAAGCAGCGTCGGTAGGACAAGATGAACCGTTACGTCGAGCATCGGTAGCGCGTTGGCAATCGGGAGGCTACGGTTGAACGAACATGCGATGAGAGGCTTGCTTTGATGAACGCAGTCAGTCGTATGAAAGTTAAGTACGAAGAGAAATGAAGATTGCTAAGGTTATGTAATGCCTATGAGGCGTTCCGCCAAGACCAATGATGCACAAAGATCAAAACGTGGTCAACACCTGCCGGCGCCAACGGCGACGATGGCTCCTCTAGGACAGCTTCGGAGGGGCTGTGGACGGTGGAAAGGGCCTTTTAAATATACAAGTCTCTCATCGCCACGCTCTCATCGATCTCAGAGCTCACATCGCAACGTGTTCAGAGACCTTCTCACTCCAACACTGTCTCTTGGCGACATATGCAGGCTCGTCTGCTGGTTCTTCCCCGAGGCTGCTCTTAGCCACCTTCCGTTTTCCTGTTCCGTTCCTTGATTCCTCCGGAGCGCTCCTCCAATTTTCCATCTCGTCAGCGTTGAAGGGGCCAACGACATCTTGCCCGAAGGCCTTGCCGAGCCTCTCTCGGAGGCCCAGGAGGGGCCACAATGGAACGCTTGTGTATTCGATCTTGAAACTGGACATCGTCGCGCCGTTGTCATCCGGTAACGCCTTGAATGGGTCATGAAATTTGCGCAAGAACTCCTTCGTTATGTGTGCTGTGTATACAATGAATGCCGACGTGGCTGTGTCGTGTATCAGGATTTGTAGCTTGACATTCTTGAGGCTGGAAGATGGGAGACGCTTCCTATGGTCAAGACGACGCTTTTGCATATCCCTAGACGAAAAGTGAGTGTAGAAATGGTTTCAGGCCATGGCGAGGAAGACACCCGCAAGGTACGGATCGCGCTTGGAGCTCGCCGGCACGGGTTTGTCAGCCTTAACTTGATTAAGACGAACTACAAGCTCGTTCAGAGTTCCTTGAAGCCCAGGCCTGGCGTGAAAACAATGGTTTCGAGAAGAGATAAACTGAACCATGTCGATATAACAGATCATTAGAGGTCTATGTCGGCTCGAGATGGGAGAAGATTGGCAACAGATGGCGTTCGAGGTCAAGTTCCACATGAGCTCTGGGGTCACCACATCGAGAAAAGTGGAGGTGCCGACATGAAGACTAAGCCCAACTGAACAAGATGCCTGGTTGAATGTATGGGGCCAAAGTGTTTCGAAGATAGACCTGATAGCGCCAGTGACCGAGGGTCGCTCTGAGTCGGGAGGAGCTTCTTCTATGCGCGAGAGCTTATGGATAAGCTCATGCGCAGCCGACAAGGGGTCAAGATTTCTGCTTGGCGATGGAGCGCTCGAAGAGGACGCTGGGCGAGGTGTGTCGCATGGAGACCGTTCCTGCCATCGTATGTCGAGGAGCTTCATGTGAAAGTCGGTCCATTTATTGGGAGGCACAAACAGCGAGGTTCCTTGATGTTGATGAAGAACATCATACGATGAGCCCTTATCTGGTCTATGGATTCGCGGCCGTCGCTTCTCCTGCCAAAGAGGGACCGGTTTCTGCGGCGCACATGGCGTTGAGCTGGGAGATGCGCTGTCCAAGGTTTCGATTGGAGTCGGACATGTCGTCGACGAGGCTACCATGTCTTCAATGACGCAATGGTCAATGGAATTGCCCTCGTTGATGCCGTGATGCATATTGCAGATGTGTAAGAATGAAGGACGAGCTCCCTCGTTGCGTTTCCGCTTTGCAGTGATATATTGCTACGGTCTCCCTGGACACTAACATGACGCATCTGCCCCATATATATGCACTCAGCAAAGACGCGTCGCCAGGCCGTGGCCGTGGGCGAACCAGACGCGAAACCGACGCGAGCTGATGAATGAGGCCGTTGGTTGCAGGGAAAAATACGTGCCAAGATGTGGAAGGCACAGTAATTGACGCAGGGACAGGGGTGGTCATGCAACGAGCCATGACTAACACGTCAAAAAGGCTGAAAAATGACAAATTTACGAGGGCATGGGAGAGCAGTGTACCCAGCTGGTAACAGGACAGGATAGCCTAGATACTAAATGTGGTAGTACCCAACCCCACGTCGCGGCGGGGTTGACCCCAGAGCCCGCGTCATAGATTAGACCAACCAGAAGCAAGTCCGAGCGCCAGGGTCATTTGTTCAGAAGGCTGCATAAAGGCCAGGGGCTGGGAGCCTCGGAGAAACTCAATATAGCGCATCCAACGGGGGCTCGGAATAGAATATATGCAATTGCATGGAGATATTGTTCAACAATTCAAGAGCGCCGAAAAAAGAGGGTGCACCACATAGTTGGTGGCACGATCGCTCCCCGTATTTAACAGATATGGCCTCATCCTATCAAAGAAAGAAAGATTAAGGATCTGAACAATGAACAACACACAGCTGTGACAGGCACGTCGGTGTTACAGCCCTTGTGGCAACGTCACGTCGTCTTCACATCCCCATGGGTTTTTTGGGCCTATCACACGAAGGACCGACGGTGGCAGGAACGACAGTGGTCCAGGAACGACGTCGGCCCCGATTCACGGAACGGTCCCGGAAACCACATCAAGTATGCAGCACTTTCTTATGTACCAGCTACCTTAGCTATCAATACAATTTGGTTACACTCAATACCCTTGAGCACAGTCCCAGACGTGACTTACACCCTCTGCCTCAGAGTACGCAACATGATCCTCTACCAACATTAACCCAGTACGACCAGTTTATCACTTGGGAAATCTATGATCGTCACAGTATTTAGTATAACAGAGTTACATGAATATCTGGGACAGCCGGTATACAATTCGGTGCAAACTAGCGTGTGCTATTCACTGAGCTTTCCTTGAGCCGAGCGTGGTTGATCCGAGTGGAAGAGATACCATTCGGCTTGTAGGGTTGAGAGCTGTCGAACTGACTTTTTTGGACACGCTGTAGTGTTGTATCTTCAATTCATTACACTAGGCCGTCGAAGAAATCGTCTATACAGGTGCCATTGTATCACATCACTGTTTTGGGTTTGATGTGCACTTCCAAATGTGTACTTCTTATAGGCGCTTGAGTTATGGATTACTAAAATATACTCATTGATGAAACACCTCACTCCAGTGCGAGTCTTATCATTGTGAATATTCTATTTCCCTTCAGTGCACTGATTTCAGCCTTATAAGCTGATCATATGTCACAGGGATATATGGTTAAGGCAAAGGCTAGAAGGGTAATACTCTACCTGGACGCACAGTAGATCACTGTACAAACAAAGGCTAGACATATCTAATGCGAATACAGAGTCCAGGGGGCCTAAGTTGAATCGTGCTTAGTTTCAAGACTATAAGAGCTCAGACCGGGTGTTACGAAAATGGGTTACCATGGTTGGATAGATGGGGCTTTCATGCTTTCGCAGCGGCCACAAATGGCTCCTCCAATTGGTACTTATATCATGGAACTTTTACCCATTCAACATACCGCGGCCGACTTCAATGGATTACAAATACGACTTCGAAGAAACTCTTTGTCTTGACTTCAGCCGGCTAGGAAAGTGGGATAAGGCCTGGGGTGTCCTCGTCGGAGACTTCCACGATCTTCAGGCTCAGTTAACCCATCAAGGGCCAGGCTGCAACTATAATAAAGAACAGATCTTAAACACAATATAACATCATGACCCGATGTTAACGCAGTGGCCTAGCTAAACTTCTGCAGCAGCAGAAGAGTCATGGCTAGCTGCATCATCATGAAAGTCTAATCTCTCATGGGTATTTTAACTGCTCTAACCTCCGTACGAGACTGTGAGGAGTACGGGCTTAGTCAGAGCTTGAATGCAACATCTCGGCGAATTGCCAAACCTGTCTGGTTGGCGCACACATCATCTTTGAACACAATGCCGACACACTGACGCTTAACCTGCACCCCACTGTAACAGCTCTCTCTCTGTGACAAATCGTGCCGTGTTATGTCAGAGCCATCCTAGCACCATCAAGCTTTCTTTCGATTCATGCTGCTTTCATAACTACACAGTACCTATTGAAGCAGTGAAACAAGAACAAGCAGGGCTGTAATTGCTAGACGGGCGGGTTGTAGCCTAGGCATAACACGAGTATAGTCAATCAGCCGAAAAGAGCAACGCTGAAGGCGAGTATGCAAACATAGAACGTATGAGTATTTAGTAAAGCTGTGGCAAATCCTTTTATTTTTATCAACGATCAGTTGTTACCTTCATAGAGGTGCTTACCTAGATAAGCACCGTGGGTACACCCGCACTCATCCCTCACCTTGGTCAACTTCTTAGTTCTTCTCCCGCTGTTGCAAGGCTTCCCCGACCCTGCAATCCTCCCACTCCCCTTTTTGGACAGCAGATACAAACTTGTCTGAGGCGCCTTCTCTGCTCATCCCTCCCCTGCCTACGGAGCTTGAGGCCATCGGATTCAAAAATGAAATATCTTTTGTAAACCGCGATGCTTACAGTTCTCACGTTTCAAACTTCTCAGACTCGGAAGGGAGCAAGCAACTCTGAGTGTGTACCTCTCATCTTCCGTCTATCAACAAGACTGACGCTCTATATCGCAAGGCCGGCTAATTCTACCAACTCCCTATCGTTATCGCTCACAGGTCAAAAAACTAGCACGCTTTTCCGTTGGTAAAAGTATGGTCTATAGAAATGTGAACGCCTTAGGGAAGATGAAAGTTAATGTGACCATACGCAGGAGCTTAATCACGATGATTATAGCATGGACCCTATTTGAAGCGTGAGTTATAAGCCAAAAAGGATTTCTGATTCTGTAATCTAGCGTCACAAGGTCATTGTCCATATTTGCATTCAAAAAGAACCCGTCAAAGGTTAAAATTGCGGCCGTTTAATATCCCAGAGCTCGCCACAGTTCTTGAGCCGTCTGAAGAATATAGGCGAGCTAGCTTTCTTCCTCTTTCCTAGTGACCAACACCCAATCATTCAAATCTTTTGACCATTCCTCCTTCTTATGGCCGAGCTCCTCCATTATTCCGAAATAGGTTTCAAGCTGCTCGGCTGAAGGATGCAGCCACTCATTTTCAACTGTTTCATGTTAGAACAGGGACCATGTTTATGCCTCTCCATGATCTCACTCTGTGTCCGGAGCGGCCCCTTTACCAGGGTGCTGTAAAACGTTGGTGTCAACCACCATCCTAGTGATGCGTGAGTTGCGTTGAAGGGTGTTTCTTCATCCATAGCGACACAGAGTGCGGCATTGGTACCAGGCTGGAATATCTCAGCTACGTTGTAAAAACCTGATGGATCCATGGCGGCGATTGGGGAGGAATCGGCACCAAGGAAGGAGTGGGTGAACAAGTCTGCCAGTTAAGGACGAGAGAGGTCGTGGATAGTTGTTTTGCATGAAAAAGAAGACGCAGCAGCCATGTTATGCCGTGTTCTTGAGCTTCTTAAGCTACCATTTTGATTCGGATATAATCACATTGCCCTTGCGTCGGGATTATCAATCATACCGCCTTCTGTTGCTGCGGAAGGAGGTCAAAGCGAGGCGCCGAGTCAAGCGAGACTGCAGTAGCTTGTAGCTCGTCAACTGCATCACTCACAACCCGAGGCAGCGGTGGAGCTATCATTGTCCCCGTGTCACACCGAGTGTTGGCTGTTAATACCCAGTGTCCCTAGTCGAGCGTGGGTGGGCTTGCAAGGCCAGCATCCGCTGCCCTGTTGGAAATGGTGGGTCGATTCGTACAGCAAATGAGGCCTGCTCCTGCAGGGGCCCTCATCACCCGTGAGATCAAAAAGTTTGGAACACCAGCAGTCGTTGCCGCTCGGAGTTTTTGACCTATGTGGGCACTTTGACCAAGCTTGCCTTGTTTGACGGCGGGGAACAGGGTCAGGGGTCATCAACAAGGGAGCTCTATCATATTTTAAGCGGCTAGGCCATCTTGATTTTGTGTGTTTGAACGGCTGGGATCCCAGATATACGTTGAAGACCAGGACGAAGGGGTAGACCAAGGACGCTTTTGGGCGGCAAGGGTGAAGAGGGGCAACACAGCTATAAACAAGGCAACAAAAGGACAAAAGAGGCAAATTCAATGGAAATTAGCTGGTTCGAAGCCTAACGAGAAACAAAAGGTTATGAGAGGCGCCACGATGTTGGTGGTGCCCCTTGTTGCTGATGCACATCCATTGCAGGGTATTAGCGCCTCACTGTTTCGCGGCAGCGCATGAGGCAATAGATCAGCAAATCCCAAGGTCAAAGGGTGGCATTAAAGGATCGGTGTGTTGGACGGAGTGTGTGATGATAAGATACTTCGATGGGCACTCCATCGTAAGCTCTCCTGATGGACTCCGTCTTCTGACTCCGTAATCCCATCAGGTTCAGACACGAGAGCGAATTGGACACACGGAGCTGACCGGGTGCCACCGGACGTTGATGGCAGTCGATTACAACCTCAACCGTCCGTACAGCCCACACGTGTCTCTAAAGTCGATGATGCTGCATAAACCCGACAGCAATTTATAGCGCGAATCTAAACTCTCCATGCCACGGCCGGGGTCCAAAGACAGTTACATCGCGCTTCTGTTGAACACATGTAGCCTTTCTATGGCTACGCAAAACAGAAGTCAAGGCTGACAATTGAGTCAAGCGGATCAGTGTTGCAGTCTGCTGCCTATCAACTGCAGCACCCACGCTCCAGGATAGTAGTAAAGGCAATACTTCCACCGTGATACCTCAAGTATTGGTTGGAACTAGGTAGTACCTCCCATAGCCGAGTGTGAGCAGGCTCGCATGACAAAGCGCTTCGCTGTTGTGAAATGATGGATCAACTGGCACTTGCGTAGGCACCTCACGACCGACCGAATTTGGGAATTTGGGTGACAACAACGGCGAGAAGGGACAACAGTGCAAGAAGCGAGGCAACAGAAGGCAACAGAAAGGAATGGCGAGATAGCATGGGTAGTTCGGAGCCTGATGGGAAATGAAAGGCTATGAGAGGTAGCAGGATGTTGACGATACGTCAGTGGGCCAGTCCTCATTGTTGAAGTGCATCCATTGCCGGGTATCATTACGATACTCTTCCGAGTCATGTAGCGGATCAGTGGACCCAGGGCGAGGAGTCAGCATGTTGTGTGGAGTGAGATAAGTCGATGAATCCCCAAACGCCTCCATTATTGGCTCACTGGAGTCACTCAATCGTGCCTAAAGGATCGGGAGGCTGGATAAGCGCCCGTCTAATGCACGCATCGAGGTGAGCCAACATGCGTCTTGCGGATGTGCTATTCCGCGGCATCAACTGGGCCGAGGCCGAGTTTGCGAGTACGTAGTGGGCGGGTAAGTCTTGCTGCGACCCGCAGAGGTGTTGATGTGGATCATGGGTGAGAGCTTTGGTGGCCACGAATTTCTTCTGCTGCTTCTCACAACAGAAAGTCCTCCCCCGCGTAGCAGGCCCCGGCATAGCCGGAGCGACTGGGAGGCACTTACCGGTCTTCGTCAAACCAAGGATGGTCAACGCTTGGCCTGAACTGTCTAGATGGGCCTTTCCATTTTTGGTTATCGATGCAGCCATGCCACTGTACGCCTCAATAGCTGCAGCCAAGTGGTCGAAAAGGGGCGGCCGACGGGCGGCCTGATTCGCGTCTCTCCTCCCTTGGCATGAAATCGAAATTAAGTGTTCGTCTGGGCAAGCTTCGACTTTCTCACATCTCATATTCTCGACCGAGCTGATTCATGCAAGCCTCTAACCTACACACATTATGCCTGCTTGGTTCTGCAGGTTTAGTGGTTGTATGCTAGCTCATGGCATTTGGTATGTTAGCAAGACACTGTGCGCGGAAAGGTCGGTGAGGCAGAGAATGACTGTTTAGGTGGATGGATGGGGTGTGGTAGGGCAGATTTTGCTTAGGTGGGCTGAAACCCGTCAACCTCCCGATTCACATCGCCTGCATGCCCGCCAAACCCGTTACATGTCGCTAACCATGGTCTCCTTTTGTGATTGGGTGATCCGGCAGCCCAGTGTAAGGGATTGCTTTCGCGATAGCGGCACGCAGTCCCGGTTGCAGCCTTGCAATTGTCTTGCCTGCCTCATTAGAGAGGTAGCACATGTTGATTGAAGAAAGCTAGATAGACCATCGACGATGGACCTCATTCACCCACTCAAGGAGGCTATTGACTTTTAATCTCGACCATGAGACCACTAACTGACATCCCAGGGGCCTCGACTCGTAGTTTGTTGCCCCATGGAACAAGAATGTATGTCCCCGGTTCCCATCGCAAGTGATTCCATTCGCGCGATGCCCTGGTCTTGTACTTGACGCAGGTGCTGGAGTAGGACAGCGGAATCAGCACCCAGAGGGAGCCGGATTCGACAAAGACGTCCTTGCCGCTTAAAAGCCGGAAGGGAAATTTCTCATGAACGACCAAATCCTTCATGTGCGGCTTGAGTTTTCCAACAACGGACCTTCCCTGGTCATCATGTAAGCGCAGCCCCGGTGTCAGAATATCCTGACGTACATCGCGATCTCGAAACGCTTGGAGAATGCTCGTATGATCCTGAGATGGCTCGTACTCCTGCCAGCCAATCGCCAGCTCTCTAATGAGCCGCAAATTATTGGGCCAGTTCGATTTCTCCACTAATTCACGGACATGATCATCCAAGTCTTTCACCTGAACCATATCCATTGTGGGTCCAGAAACTAAGTCAGTGACAACGTGTGATTCAACCCCTACGTTGAGGCGTTGGTGAGGATTCCTGCCCAGCCAGCTACCCCGCAATGATCGGGCCAGAGAGAATCATGCCTCAGTGGGTACGCTTCGGACCGTTAGATTTTCCGCTGATGTATGGCAAGGCCATCACTGATCGGAAAACCATTGTTCGAGATTGTTTCAGTACTTTTTGGAGGAAATATGAAGCCAACCCCCAGCTGTCTAGCCGATCGGTTTCATCAAAGCCATTTGTCTAGTGAGACTCTGGCCAAGTATCTCTGGATGTCATCCCTGGAGGATGGATTGTTTGACGCATGCACCGTAGGGAAAGAGAGCCGGGGACTCAACGAAGGATGCAGCTGGATTGACCTGAGATGGGCGGGCGCGCGGACGACAAGGCAACTGCATATGCCCCTGCGCATCCTGGAGAGGCTGTTTGCTCGGGGAGACACGGCACGTTGCGCTTGGACATCTGCGGCTGAACTAGCGTAATTCACATGGATTGGGCCTGGTCTCCGCCGGAGGCAACAGCATAAGCGGCCCACTTCCTTGCATCAACTGATAAAGTGGCCCGCTTCCTTGCATCAACCGACAAAGCGGCCCACTATTTACTTTTAACGTCAGCGATCCCAGCCCGCCCCTTTTTCTCCTCTTCTCACCAACAGGGCGCCACTCGCTCTCGCACATCGCCGAGAACTTCAGGATCTCTTCTGTACACCCCCCTACCATCACACGTACCAGGCTGAGGATGAACTCAGAGAGGAACACGTCAAGCGCTGATCCCTCTTCATGGGGCGCGCTTGTCACTGTCGTCGACGAGCCCGAGGTGGGTTTATCTTCCCCTGCACAAATGGAGCTTGTACTAATGAAACTTGTCACAGGGCAGCAGTGCGACCTCCAATAATGAGTCTAAAAATGCGAGTCGAAACTCTCCGCACTTTTACAGAGATGAACGGATTTTCCGCAGAGCCCAACAATGGGCGCACGATCCTTGGACGTTCTTCAGAGTCGTGCCCCAGGGGTGCATGCCATGCCAGCTTTACAAGAGAATCCAGGCATTGTCCAGCGAGAAACGTAAACCATGCCGCCCCAAAGGATCACAACAACCTGATGAAGAGGCCCTGATTAACATCATTGAATTACGAATATACCTAGCCCAGTTTTACTTACTACGCTCCGAGTTCAAAGCTGTTTTCCACGACTTTACCAGAGATCCGTTGGTGACATTTCTAAAGGAGCATGGACTCACAGAACAAGGGATTTCATTGGCTAGCCTTGGTAAGGCTGCTAACAAGGGCATGTGCTATCGCGACCTGGCTGATACGACAGGCCATGCTAGCGTTTTACTACTATCAACAACTTTCAACATTGAAGAGTAAGCAAGCTGTCTATTTGACTCCCTAAGCTGTACCTCGTTTGACCATACTGACCGTCTTGGCAAGGCTTGAGAACAGGAGGCATTTGAGTTTTGTATCAAATACCGCCCTTGAAGATATCAAGCACCTCACAGAAATGCAGTTATACGACAGGGCTGTCGGTAGTGTTTTTGGAGTCTTCGAGAAATATCGAAAAGAGTGGCTTAAGAGCACGGAGAACTGGCAAACGCAAGGTGTCCGAGCGCCGGTTCAGAGACTCGTCGACGTCATTCGGCGAGCAAATTTGAATCAGCCGAGAGAGGCATGTTGCAACTCGCAAGCAGGGCTAAAACTAGTCCGCCTACCAAGCTCCGCCACTCAGGAGTCTGCCAACCCTGCGCAGACGTCGCTTGTTGCTGCTTTAGGGGCCCACCCTTCTATTCCACCGCTGTCCATCGTCGCAAAAGACATTCATGGTGTCATGTGCTGTCTTGACCCCAACACTGTTATCTTTTTGACGGATCTGTCAGGCAAGTCCAGGCTACTAAGTGTCAGTGCGTTGGTTCAAGGATCCACGATGGCACGGCCTGAAATTGCATGGAATGGGCAAGAATCTCTTTCCGATATAGCCGTCTACAGCGCTGGCGAATACATGGGGGAGATATCGTAGGGCTCCCTTATGATATTATGTAACACTCCTATGCGTTGATACTTTCGTTGATGTCTAGGGGCTCAAGTGTTAAGATTGAATGGGGGAGGTCCGAATGAGCTAGCAATACCTATTTCTATGAATACCTGTTCCTAAAGCCAGACATTCCCTCTCGTTATCACGGCTCCCTGCTGAACCTTGCTCAGGCCGTTACCGAAGGTTGCGCAAGGGTTTGTGCGCTCGATGTCTTTGAGGACGGTTGTTGGGATGTCTAGATAGAGAGTATTGATTTTTTGACCAAGATTTCTGTTGGTCAGTTGCACACAGGGTGTTGGGTTCCCTAGTGGAAGATAAGGCTTTCGAGGAACCTCGGCGGCGCGGCTCACAGCTTGCTTCTCTCGTGGAAGTACGACGGTCCATCGGATTAGGCTTTTGGACTGTCCTCGGACGAAAACTTCATCGTGTAACAGAGTAGACGGCAGCTCTGGGGTTGTTAGGCCAAAGCGGAAGCAACCTTGCGTCGGAAGCTGAGCAAATTCAACTCATCATGAGTCACTGTTGTTTTAGTTTATCGCGATGTGCTGAAGAGGGAACTGCTCCTGATTCATCTGGGGTACAATGTCTTAGAAACAACTGGATAACGACGATATAATAACACCAAACCTCGGGTGTCTGATGAGTGATTGACTTTGCATCGTACTTCACCCTGTACACCCTTGACGCTGGCCCCTCCGTAGTCAAGTTCGGTGGTACGCTTCATGCCTCTATATGAGCTCATCGCCCTCCATCAATGTCATTCTTCGAGGTTTAGAAACGCTGCTCAGCTAATAGCATATGCTGATATACTTGCACGTTGAAGTGTGCTGCACGAGAAATGTCGTTCACATGAAGAGAGCCAAAGTCTGCGATAGACGGCTATAAAAGAAGCTGCTGTATCCCACTATGCCTCTTTTCTTAAGACTATCAATCAATCCATTGGAGATATTGATAGTATAGTTTATAGAGGGGTACCTTGTTCTCTCGAATAACATTCCATGTTGATCAAATGGTCCGAATACCGTTGCCATGATGAAATCTCTCTCTCTCTATGGTACGTCGTGCTCTGCGATGCAAAATCTGCATGGTGTTGGCCACAGCGTTCCTCTGATGTTCCTGTACTACGGCCGATTGTGCCACCTTCTCTGCTTCCCTACCTCTAGTCATGTCACTAAGAGGTCTATTATCATGTGGTTCTGGAGGGGTAACCATCCAGTATAGCACCAGCCAGCTTTCTTGGGACTCCTGCCACTTTCGTGACGGCACGCCATCTGCTTGGCCAGACAAAGAAGAAGAAAAAGGACCTGGGAGCTGTAGATGGTAGAGTTGCAGCCTGAACGCGCCACGAGCGAGGCCAATGAGATGAGAAGATCAACGCTCGAGGCGAGTGTACGAATACAGAACTTATGAGCCCATTATGCGGCCTTGTCAACCCATTATATCCCTATCGACAGCCAGTTCGTGCCTTCATAGATCTATCTACTTAAAAATGCGCCGTGATCACAGTCGGACTCATCTATCGCGCTAGTGGGCTTCGAAAACAAGCAGAAGAGTAGCGGACGAAAGTTCCGCCCAAAGCATAGATAGATACCTAGCTGAGAGCTCGGTACCCTCTTCTTGTCGCAACATTCAATTTCGAAACAAGAAATCAAATCTCTGAAATGTTCTCCTGGACCATGACGGCTCCTCAATTTCAACCAGTCAAGTCAAGCTCATGTTCAAAGTCAAATGATCAAATAGGCCTGTAGGCTTGTAGGCCTGTTCTCCTCCTTCGAATACTCGTCGTCCTCTCCGTACTCCAGCTTCAGACCGTAGTCGTCGTGAAAGTCGCTGAATTCATGCGTCTGAACCTTGTAACCCATGCCTTGAAAGACCGTCTCCATGCTCTACTTCAAGTTAGTGAGGGATTACAACACAAGGATGAGTATTACATGCCTTTTGCATGGTCTTGGCAGTCGTAACAACAATGTTGCTCTTGCCAGGCTCAAAACAGGGCAAGATTATCTCGCGCATAGCAGCCTTGATCTCGTTAACTGTCAGAGCGCGCACGCGGCGAAGCACTTCCTTATCCCAGTCCTTGGGCAAGCCACGCACGACGCCCTGAACAAAGTTCTACTCGGCAGCTTTAGGCATTTTTTCCTGCTCATCGGCGAACTTAACGACGGTTTGGCTGATAGTGCCCTCAAGCAGGTGGTAGTCAATCTCAACCTCGCCGTCAGCGATCTTGCGGACAGCCTGATGCGAGGCGTCGATGGCCTTGCAGGCGTCGGGTGAACGGTACACAAAGTAGGAGATGAGGCCCGAGTCGAAATTCCGCGAGAAGTAAGAGGAATAAGCGTAGCCGGCGCCACGGACAGCGTTCCAAAGGGGACCCTGGGGAGCCTCGAGGTAGCCAATTGCCATCATGATAGCCGCCAGGCGGGGGTCGGTAAGGAATTCCAAGCCCTTGGCTGTTGAGACAGAATAAGAGGTCTCAAGAGTTCCCATGGGAATGATGACAGTTCCCACAGACCCAGGGCTGCGACCTTCGGCGCTGCGCAAGCTCATAGGCTTGGGGATGGGTATCATTTTCTCTCTGGCTGCCAAGAAATTGGAGAGAGTATTCCAAGTGGACAGGGGGTTCGGAAGCGTGTCCAGGTTTGCTGCGATAAGGAAGCGGAGATGGTTAAAGGTGAAAAGAGAGTCACGGACGGTGTTAAACCAGCCGACAACCTTCTCAGGCTCCTTTTTAAGGATCTTCTTGAGCTGCTTCAGGTATACAGCTCGGACAAGAACACGCTGTGACACAGCCAGAGTCGTCTGTTCAGAGTGGAAAGCTGCGTTTACTTCGTTGACCATGGAATAGCCATCACGCTTGGACTCGGGCACATCGCTCAGAGTCTTAGTAACGGCAGCGCTAAGACGTTGAGGGTCGAAGATGGTGTCGAACATCATGGTACAGATCCACTCAGCGGCCTTAGCGTACTTCTCTGGCTCGACCCGGAATTGGATTACGATACCATCGGGGTCGCTAAGATAGTGTGCAGACCTGAGAGAGTAACTAATAGTATCCTGCTCAAGCTCCATGACGACTTGCTCATAGTCAACTCGCTTTCCATCTCGCGTGATGTGCGTGTTGAAGAGAGTGTCGCTGAAGAGGCTTCAGCTCGTTGGGGATCTGAGAAGAGCCAATGTGGACGGTGATGTGAACAAAGTTGGTAGGGACATCCTCAAACTGAATGAAGAGAGGGAGGCTACCCTGAGGTGTCCCATCGATGAGCTTCTGCGCAGGGCCTGACCCCAATCCAATAGAACGAGCACGTCCGGCACGAGCAGTATCAGACTCGATGAAGTGGATAGACTCGGTGCCAGGGACACTCCAACGGTCAATGACTTCGGCAGGGATGGGCTAATCGTTCTTCTTCTTGGCATCCTCAAGACGCTTGGCGAGCTTGGCCAGGCCTTCGGTGCCCAGCTCCTCCTTACGCTTTGCAATCCTATCTTCCTCATCCTTCTTCATCTTGAGAGCTAGCTCCGCAGAGGGACTGCCTAAGATAGAGACGTGAGGAGCATCAGCTATCCACTTGCTGATGAAGTCTCGCCAGTCCTGATCCGTCCATTTCTCAAGATTATCGTACTTGTTGAGGCTCTAGAGCTCCTTCAATGTAGATCCATCCCGCTTACCAAAGAGGTAATCCGTGATGATGTTGGACGCGTAGTAGTCCTCTGATGTCTCGGCCTGGTACTTGACCCGGCACTTCTTGCGGCGGATACATTCTCTCATGTAGTCCATGTCAAGGGGTTTAGAGACAACCTCCTTGAGAATCTCAAACAGTCGCTTCTCCACAAACTCGAGCTTCTCAGTGGCGACACCGGTGAGCTGGAGCCAAATAACCGAGTTGGGACGCGGGTCCAGCGAGTATGAAACAGAACTAGCAAGCTCCTCACGCTCAACAAGGATGTTTTGGAGGATGGAGACAGAAGAGCCACAGAGGTAAGTTAGGAGGACCTGGACAGCAGAAATGATGGGGTCAATGCAATTAGGGCCAAAGAAGCCAACTAGAATTTCACCAACGCTCTCATCTTCCTCCGGAAAATCGACGGTGATAATTCGTGACTCGTTGATCTTGGGAGGCTGAGCGGAGTCGATCCAGGGCCTATTACCAATCATGAGCCAGATGGTTCCCCATATATGTAGTCAGAGACAACGTACCGCTTGAATGGGGTGTGGAGAGGGGGAATATTGTCCTTGATAGATTCCTCAAACTCACCAAGGATCTCGAGCATGTTGTCCTGGTCCACCTCTCCAACAATGACCAGGCACAAGTTGCGGGGCTTGTACATATCCTGGTGGAACTGTCGAATACGTTCAGGGGCGAGAACTCGAAGAGCGTGTGTCATACCACTAGTCTCATAGCGAAAGCCGACATTGTCTGGGTAGAGGAGGCGACGAGCCTCGAGTTCCATAATCTCGGAGCTTCGGAACTGTAGAGCCTGCATCTCGGAGTAGACGACACCAGCATCCTTGCCTTCTCTGTCAATGTGCCAAACTTCGGTCAGAATGCCCTCGTCCGTGAGGGTAGGCAAGATGACATGTTCAAGATACACAGGGAGGATCTGGCTAAAACCTTGCCAGCCGGCGGTCATGAGGGTGTAAGCTGTGTGATCAGTGGCGGTCCAGGCGTTGTTGCTGGAGTAGGCTCGAGAAGAAAGCTTGTCGAGAAGACCGTTGTGCTGATGGTTTTTCGAGCCCATAAAAATGAGATGCTCAAGGGTGTGAGGGGCTCCCGAATCATCAAAAATCTCGGTGGCTAGGGTGAAGTAGCCATTGATCTTTGGACCCTTACGGTCTGCGACAACAACCTGCATGCCACTGCGCTCAGATACATACTGGGTGATTGTGCAAGGAGCGTAGTTGGTATTGAAGCTCTGAATCTTGCAGAAGTTTGACTTGCACGTTTCCGCCGGCATTTTAAGGTATTCGAGACTTGGAATGCTCTTGAACAGAAGTTCTAGGGCCGGTAAGACCTCCCGCTCAATGGAGAATACAAAAAGAGAAAGAACGTAAAAGGCTTGGCTTCACTTACTTTACCTGCTGCCGGTGGTATGGGTGTTCGTTTAGAGTACACTTAAAGAAAATTTCCAAGGCAGGCAGCATCGGCTCAGATGGCATAGTAGAGGTGCGGGAGAGAATTTTTATAGTGTGTTTCCTTCGTCAGCGAGTGTTCCCGATGCCTATTGGGCCTTTAGATGAACAGCGACCGTGGCAGAGACTCCGGCTGCTGATGGGCATGCGAAGATGCATCTAGGCGCACCTCGTTTACGAAAGGATGATTGGTTCTCTAGACACACATTGAAGACCAGGTTTGGTTGAAGGGCGCCGTTGGGCGACAGCAAGAGGGAGAAGAGGCAACAATGCAAGAAGCGAGGCAACAGAATGCAACAGCGAGATAGCATGGGTGGTTTGAAGCCTGGTGGGAAATGACGGGCCATCAGAAGTGCCAGGATGTTGACGGTACGTCACTGGGCCAATCCTCATTGTTGAAGTGCATCCATGGCCGGGTATCATCACCATACTCTTCTGAGTCGTGTATCGGACCAGTAGACCCAGGGTGAAGAGCCAGCATGTTGCATAGAGTGAAATAAGTCGATGAATCCCCAAGCGCCTTTATCATTAGATCACCAGACTGACTCAGTTGTGCCTAAAGGTTCAGGGGGCTTGACAAGCGCCCGTCTAAGGGTCGATTCAGGGTGAGCCAACATGCATCTTGCAGATGCGCCATTCCGCAACATCAAATGAGCCGAGGCCGAGTCTGTGAGTACGTAGTGGGCGGATAAGTCTTGCTACGACCCGCGGAGGGGTTGATGTGGATAAAAGGTGAGAGATTTGGTGGCCACGAATTTCTTCTGCACTTCTCACAATGGAAAGTCTACCTGCGTAGCAGACATCGGCAAAACCGGAGAGGCTGGGAGACACTCACCGGTCTTTGTCAAACCAAGGATGAACAATACTTGGACTGAATGGCCTAAAGGGGCCTTTCCATTCTTGGTTTCCGATACAGCCATGCTACTGTACAGCACACCTCGATAGCGGCAGCCACATGATCGAAAAGGGGCGGACGGCGGGTGACCTGATACACTTCTCTCCTCTGGCTTCAAGACGCGATTAGATGTTGACCTGGGCAAGGTTCCCCCGTGTCATCTCTCATGCTCTCAACCGAGTCGATTCATGAAAGGCACTTGCCTATATACTTCATGCTTTCTAGCCCCTGCAGGCTTGGAAGCGCGACGCCGTTCGAGAAAATATCGAGGAGGTAGGGGCATGACTAGTTGATGGCAGAGTTACATCTGGCTTCAATGGCGGCCTGCCTTTGCGTGGAATTTAAAATTAAGCGAACATCAAGGTGAAACGGTCCTTTTATCTTTGGTAAGGGGAACATAGTTCATGGCTACTCTGAGAAACCCGCAAGAACACAGGGTTGCTCAGGGCCGCTTTCACTCCATTAATTCAGTTTATGCCGCCAATCTGTTCATTTCTGATTGGCCCATCCCAGGTTGGGGAAGCAAAATATGTGGAATAGCATCTACATTCGTGCTGTATTATCGAGCATATGTTCATCGTCAACACCAAGACCGTATTTCTTGAATCAAGGCCCATACACCTCCCTCGCCCCTACAGTCCTCTTATCACCTCATACGTGCCAGCAACGTCAGACTTGACTGCGAATGTCTATACCGTTGACATCCCGAAATTACCCCTCGAAACGTTGAACCTCCTCTTTCAAACGAGAAGAAAAAAGAAGAAAAGAGTTAAGGAAAAGGCGACCTTAATCTCTACTCAGGGCATATAGTTAATCCATGACACTCACCCAATGTGCCCGTGATATTTTTTATCATAGAAGCCTTAGTCTGCGATGTCACTGTTCGATGCAGAAGAGGCCACAGACGCGGGACGAGGCGGAGGTGGTGGCATAACGGGGAAGAAGTTGCCCGCTACGTTGATGTCGATCTCAAACTTGGGCATGGTAGAGCTGGCACCGCCGTTGCGGAAGAGAGCCCCGAGGTCGTTGCCGAACGACGTCATGTCGTATGTCTCGTCGCCCAGCGTCACACGGCGGACCGTGGCTCGGTAGTTGGTGTTGCCTCGCATCGGGGCAGGGTAGGGGTTAGGGCTCGAGGCGTTGATGAAGCCCATGGGTCGAAGAGTGGCTTCGCCCGTTGCAGTCTGCTGAAGGAACTGAGCAGTGGGAACCACCTGCGCAACCATGTTCTTCTTGCCGGTGCCGATCAGATGCAGAACGAGGAGAGCAGCGTGAGTCTTTTGTCCCGGAAGAGGGATAGGCATGGTCCTGGGAGGCGGAGGGGGCATCACGGAGACCGGAGGAGGAGGAGGTCCGGCGGCCGGGGCCGGAGCGGGGACGGGAGCGGGGGCGGGGAGATGAACCGGCGCGGGGACGGGACCGCCCCATCCAGGGGGAGGGTTCTGGACCACGGCAGGTCTCTGAGGCAGAGGAAGAGGCATAGGTCCCCAGGCGGGATGGGGGCCAGTGCGGACATCGCTCACAACACTGGCGTCAATGCGAGAGCGACGAGTCTTGACCGCTTCAACCCGGTGGCTTCGGCTATGTGCCACACGATGGGGTGGCTGCTCATCCTCTGATAGATCAGAGTCGGAGCCAGAGCCAGAGCCCTCATTGTCGGAGGAGCCGCAAAGTGCAATCACCTCTAGTCTCACCTCACCGCCTCTGAGTCCAGCTCTGGGCTTGGTGTTGGTGGTGGTGGGAGCAAGGTCGTACCCGTGGCAGCTGACGTGCTGGTCTACCAGGCGAGCAGAGTTTTCGTGGAGTATCTCCAGGGCTCGAGAGGGATGGGTCGCAGTGCCGGAGAGGATCTTGGTACGCTTCCCCTTCTCGATCTTGAGGACAAAGAGGTGCCATTGGTTGCTGGTGTCGAGCCGAGAAGCAAGCTCATAGTCGGCATCGGGGCTACCGTGAAAGGAACGGCAGTTGGCTAAGAGAATGCGACAATCGCAGGTTAGTTGAAGCTATTCGGACTCGGTAGAAGGTTAAGCGAGGCCCACTCACCAAGCACGAAACTCTGATAGTCAGGGTTGGCGGACGGGAGAGGCATAGCTGCGGTAGTTCGAGGCAGTAAGGTCATGAGGAGAGGTTCGCCGTGAGGGTAGAGTAGAAGCTGTTGAGAGCAAACTCTTAAGCGGGGTGTCTCTGAGATAATATCCTAAGGCATCCGTGGTTGGGAACGGGGTCCGGCAACCAAGTGTCGGCGATTCAGACAGGTTGCCAAGCAAGCGAGGCGCGAAGGCAGGGCTGACGCCGACACGCAATGAGAGCGGGAGACGTCAGCCAGACGCAGGAGACACGAGGTGTGGCTCCGGGCAAAGCAATACCTCGCCCGGCTGCATCGCTGCTAATCGCTATGCGGCCAACCCGAGATATGGAGAAGTGATAGAAAAGTCCCTTTTGGACCGAGAAAGATCATTAGGCTGTAAGGTTAGTCCGTATCTAGTTAGTGGGCTGGCCTCGACGCGTTTCGCTCTAGCAGCCCCTGGCAAGCCGAGTCTCGCGGCAAACCTTAGCCTCGCCGGGCGCGTGTTGCCTCACCCGGACACTCCAATCACCCAACCATAAGCATCACCACACGGCCCCGGCGTCGAATTGGTGTACCCGGCGCTCCGCGGGATACAACAACTGCACAAGGGACAAAGGGGGCAACAAGGCTATCGTGGCCTCCACCACCCTACAGGTATACAAGGCGTGCAAGGCAACGGTCTGTTGCCCCAGCCGTTTCCGAAGGAGCGGTCTACGCGAGCTTGTCCCGTGCCACCTCTCATGCTCTCAACCGAGTCGATTCATGAAAGTCTCTTGCCTGTATGGTTCCTGCTTTCCAGCCCCTGCAGGCTTGGTAGCGCGATGCCGTTCGAGGAAATGGCGAGGAGGTAGGGGCATGACTGGTCAGCTTGACAGCTGAGGTGTGGTAGGGCGGGCTTGGCTAAGGTCGGCTGAAACCCGCCATCTCCCCGAGTCATACCATGCGGCTGACCATAGTGTGCTCGGATTCTTGGGGGCCTCAACCGTAATTGTAAGTGATCACCATCGCAAGCGGCAACGGGGCACATGTTTGATTTGGGTAAGCTAGGCCGTCGACGCTGAGCCTTATTCACCTAAGCAAGGGAGCCTGCTTTAGCTGCCAGGTCACTTTAATTATGAGGCCAACGACCGAACAGGCTGTCCTTATGTGAGTCATGTATCTGCATCCTCCCACAGAATGTCGCTATTCTTGCCCTTGCTCCGAGACACCGGTGTAGCGGCGTGATGCCTGCCTTGGCGCTGTTTTCAGTACCCCCGAGCCTCTCCTCGAGTTGCCGAGTCTTCTGACCCAGGGGCTTCCTTCTGCTGGGTCTGGAGCGTGAGTCGGTGGCGAGTCGATCATTGGTCGAGGGAGCTAGATATGGAGACGAGTTGCTCAATGAGTGGCTGTCACATATACAGACTATCCTCCAACTTGACCTGTTTTCTTCCTCTATCTGTACGCACATGCACTCGAACTCAACATGCCTTACATAGATGGTAAAGCCTCTTGCGCCGATGAGCCTCGATGTCCTCCTGGCTCGCAGTTCGGTGCTCCGCTGAATATGAATGCATGCCCCTGTCTTCCACTGCGAGTGATCCCATTTGCCAGATGTCCCGGGCTTGTACCTGGCGCAGGTGCTGGAGCGAGACAACGAAGTCAGCATTCAAGGACAGCCGGGCTTGACGGAGATCTCGCTGTCACCCAAAACTCGGAAAGGAGGTTTGTTAGGCAAGGAGAACCAGGGTCGCGACGAGGGGCGCCACCGGATTGATGAACGAGCGTGCGGATAGCAAGGCAACTGCATAGCCCCTTTGCTTTTGATCTGTAGCCTTTGTTCATATTATGGCGAGGTCGCTTGCTCCGGGAAACACGGCACACCTCGTTAGACATCGATGGCTACATTACATGGGACCCATCTCATCAACGGACAGATCGCCCACTTTTTTTTACGCCAACGGACAGATCGCCCACTTTTTCTGCGCCAACGAACAGATCGCCCACTTTTTCTTCGCCAGCGGATGGATCAACTCACAACCTAATTTTCACGTCGGCCGACCCATGAGCCCCTTTTCACATTTCTCACCAACAGGCCATTCCCCACCCACACAGTGCTCATCGAGAATTAAGTACAGGTGTTGCCCCTCTCTCATCTCATTGGTACCCCGAGCCGAGTTAGGGCTCAGTGAATTGGCCGTGGAGTGCCGACGATTCACCATGGGCCTTACCGTCAGCAGCTCTGTGCGGGCAGTGAAGTGCGCGAGGTTAGTAATATCCCCTTGCATAAACGGAGCCTATCCTGAGCTTTAACCTGGAACGTTGATGTGACCCTCGGCAATGAGTCTGGAGATATGAGGCGAAACTCCCCATGCTTTTATGGACACATCAACACAAACGGGTTTCCCGCAGGGCCTAACGCCGCGCGGAAGAGAGTGCAGCTAGTCTGCCTACACGGCTCCGCTACCCAGCGGCCTAATAAAAATGTTTGCAGGCGGCGCTGGTTGCCGCCGCAGAGACTTTCAAGTAGCAGACGCTTTGGCTATTGCTCCATCACTGATTTCCGGCGAAGATATTCGTGGGTTCAGGTGATGTTCTGACGCCGATACTGTCATCTCTGTACCAAGCACGTCAAGCGTCGAAGACAGATGTGTGTTGGTGCATTTGCCGAAGGATCGAGCACTGCGAAGGTTGGAACTCGAAGGGGTGCTAACACTACCCAGCTAGCATTCAATATGGCTATCTAGAAAGCTGGTGAGTGGACGGAGAAGACAAGATAGCGCTCCGCCGGGCTGTATATGATGCTCCCTTGTGTTGATCGTTTCGTACTTGCTTGCGGGGCTCAGCTCTAAGATGGAATGAAGATGTCCAAATGAGCCAGTAGCAACCGTTTCTATGAACCCCCCTGCCAAAGCCCAATCATTTTCTTCCATCATCAAAGTTTCCCGGTGAATCTCGCTCGGGCTGTTACTGATGGCCGCGCAAGGGTTTGTGCGCTCAATGCCTTTGGGGATGCTTGTTGCGTTGCCCAGACGGATAGCATTTCCTCTTTGCATCCAAAGCATAAAATTACAGCGGTTATTTGCACCCAGGGCTCTGAATTCTCTGTCAATGGCAGCAACGCTACTATAGGATCTTGGCGATGTGGCTGACGGCTCACTCCGCTGGAGGAATCACGGCGGTCCATCTGATTAGCGTAGTGGACTGTGTTCGGATGAGAAGCCTTATCGGAGAATAGGGTAGACTACGGCTCTAGGCATGTCAGGCCGAAACTAAAGCAATCTGGCGCCGGTGGCCGAGTGGATTCAACTGATGTCTCGGTGTTGGTTTAGTTTATTGCGATGAATCGAGAGGGAAACTACTCTTTTTTCTTCTAGCCAATAAGAAGACATTGTTATTGTCGTCAATGAAGGCCCTAAGAGAGGCCATCAGACACATAGCAAAAAGACATGGTCATAGGAAGGTGCATGTTTAGAGTCAGGATCGGACGCGATGTCTCAAATGCAACAGGATAACAAGATGATACAATAGACATATACCGCAGTGATAAAAAAGCCCATGCGCAGTGAACTATAAAAAATGATTTGTTCTCTGGTCTATTACAAGTAGCCAGCAGGCGCAGGACAAGTATGACAATCGTGTGGTTCCCATGAGATAAACCGGTAGTGCTGGGTTTGTATTGGCAGAGGGGATGCTAACGTTGTTCGCGAATGAAGCGTAAGTCACCCCTCGCAATACGTAGTAAGTATTGAGGGTAATCAAGTTGTATTGAAAAGTAGCTGATACGTTGAAAAGTGCAATAGGTGTGTTCTCTATCCCCGTGCACTAGTCACCGGCAGCTGCGGTGCTTAACCCGACTTGACCTCGTTGTGCCGTAAATATCGACTCAGCACATCCGGTAGAAACTGCAGGTCCTAAATAGTCGATACTTCATCATTGGCTGGCTGCAAACCAAGCCAAAGACGGACGCTAAAAGTACTACTAAGAGCACAAAGCCAGCGAAGAGCCACAGGTGAAGTCTTAGGGGATTCGCACGGTATTGCATAACTGAGAGACCAAGGCCCTCAAATGGCAAGTCTCCTAGTTTCTCGAAACCCAGAGAACCGTAAAGCGATTTGCCTTTCCCGGCGGCAATAACCGCGACGCCGACCTTGTCTTTTGTAGCGAGTTTCATGCCCCACTGAACTAGACGGCGCCCATGGCCGCGTTTCCGGTACGCGGGGTGCACGACGACCATCTCTAATGTATATGCAGGGCCCTGGAAGTATCTGGAAGACTGATAAGTATTCGCCGATGGGGATAGGTGTTAATATAGGCTCAGGTTGTGACTCACCGCTTTTCAGCCGCCTGGCAGCACTCCTCGAGCGCGTCGCAATGCTCCTCGTCCATGTCTCTCTTCCCGTTCTCTGGGAGCTTTGGATAAGGGGCTGGTTAAATAAGTCAGATAATGGGGAAGAATGGAGGGTATGGAGGGGTTTGAAGTGTATGCATACCATTGTCATTTTGAAAGGAACCTTTTCTTTCTGACTCAGGTGAGAGTTTCCAACAGGCCACACCGACAACCACCTCGTCGTCAGGTTTAGGTATAGGCCAAGCATCATTGGCTGGGATAATTGCCTCCGTCTTTTCTCCTTCGTTAGGGTCAAACTTGTCGGTGGCTACAAGGACAATGTACTCGTGGCTTTTAATAAGGTGCAAGAACTCGTGGCAGTATGAAAGGACGGTATCTTCAGGAAACTCGGCATGATTTGGGCGCTCATAGTGAAAGACGGGAGAAGAGTGAAAGCCAGCACTAGCGACGTTGCCGATGCGCGGGTCATCGGCCGGTGAGGCAAGGCGTAAAGGGCCGAAGTCAGGGGGAGGAGAAGGAGCCATGGCTCGTGCAAGCAGCTAACATTTGATTTAAAAAACAAGACGAGGCTATTATGAAATATATAATGGGAGTGCTCGGACCATGTATCACGGAAGCGACCCGAGGAAGGCGACAGGGACGTGTTGCCATTGGCTCATGGATCATGCAGGCTGCTGAAACTTGGCGGTCAAGAGCTGGGCGACTAGAAGCAGGCTGTTTTACTCGTGTTAGCACAAACAATTTCATGACGCGTTGGTATTGGTGGTGAACTCCTCCGACAGATTTCAACTCGCCGGTCAGCCCGAGCCCTGTCAACACTGCAAGGTGTACTTACTCTTCCGCCGTCATAACCTGGCAGTCGTGCAGCCATTTGCGAATCACAGGTCGGGGTAAGGCTCTCGGATCACCGCGCCGACCAGTCACTGTTCGATCAGCTCAGATCCAAGCATCAGCCGCAAAAGTGGCATTTCGAGTAGTACACCAAATTTCACCCCTTGCTCATCTTCAGCCACCCATTAGACAGACTTTACAAGGAAGGGTAGAGACTGGCGAGGATGCTGCGGTACTGTTTCGCAGGTTCAGGCTGGCAAGCCAGTATCCGCCGGAGAGTGGCAGATAAATGGCTTGTGCGGTTCTCATCAAAGAACCCGCCAAGATGTTGGACCTGGGCGGCTAATTGGACACCACAGTCTTACTTTACGCTCATGAAGTGGTGGTGAAGGAGGAAGAGCACGCCTGGAAAAGGGAAAAACTCTATCGGCACGGTGCGGTCGGACGCTACGAATCTCTTTGCCAGCGCGAAGACTCTCCTGACGCGGTGGGGGCGATGCCCTAACGCCTGCTACCATTCCCGTACCGGTTGAACTGTCATTGCCGGCCACCACAGCTTCACATGGCCAATTGCCCACAAACTCTCGCAGTGAGCCCAGACGTGAGCAAATGAGTTGCCAGCATTTACCACCTGTCCGGGAAGACGTTCGTCTGGTGTTTTTGGTGGTTGTCGCACTTTGTCGATCTTTCCCTTGACTCATTTGGATCAAGAAGCTATAACTCAACGCAGCGGGCGAGCCAATAAGACCCAGGCCTTCATCCCTTTCAGGAGCGGCCAAGGAAAGCCGCCAGGACGCGGCTGTGAGAAGCCATCTGTAGGTCAAAAGCAGTGACAACACCCCACAAGAAGCCAGTCGGGATGCCCTGAGAGGCGTACATGTCTAGATCATCTCAATAAATTGATGCAGGGTCAGATGAGGAATGCGCACATGTGCCTATGGCACAATTGGAGAACCCCAGTCAGAGACTGTTTTTGTCGTCTCGTTCGCGAGTCCTTTGAGCCTTTAGATACACATAATGAAGAGAAAATTTATACCTGTGTTTCATCTGATACCCGCCACCTAATTGGATGTCGATCCGTTATTCTTAGGCACCTTCATAGTATCGACTCTACCCTAGACGACGGTTTGAGATGGGTTCAACCGCAAGGTAGACCACGCAGACAAGATGGCGGGCGGTAGATCCATGTAGAGTTGGGGAGCCCACTGCAAGAGGCTTACTTAGCACTAAGAGCCAGAATCGGACGCAGTGTCTCAAGAGTAACAGGATCACAGTACAATACAACAGCCGCGTCAATGAGGGCTTTGCTGTAGGACAGACCCTCCGTTTCAGACATGTTGGTGCTTCTTTTCCATGAATAAGGTCAACTGGGTATAAACAACCTGAATCATGAAACCACCCCTGAGCTAAAAGTGATCTATTTATGGTCTATAGCCGGATGAAACCTATGTCTAAGTGGGCGTGACTTGCTACATACCTCAGGCGTCTGATGAGTGATTGACTTTACATTGTACTTCACCCTGGACACCCTTGACGCTGGCGTTCCCGTAGCAAAGCTCGATTGCACGCTTCATGCCTCTATATGAGCTCATCGCCCTCCATCATAGTCTGGAGCTCCAGGCCAGGGTCCTTGGAGTAGACCCGGATGCCAACGACGCAGACGGCATTCCATGGGTCAGGCGCCCCCTCTTCCTCGGTCTCGTCGTCGCTCTGAACTGCTGCTTGTTTACCGAGATTGTCGTGAGGCTTTGAAACTCTCTCGTTGGCTTTCTTGACAACTCCCCAGTCCTCGGCGGGAGAGTCTGAGGACTCGTCGGCGTAATTAAAAGCAGGCCGCGCCCTGACAGGCAGGGACTCTTGCTCTTTAAGGGGATCAGGTGTTGCTCCGTCGATCGGGTGCACCTCTTGCTTGTTCCCAGCAGCCCCATCCACAGATTCCACCGACTCGGGGGTCAGGTGCGGTGAGCCAGGCAAGATAGGCACTGCACCAATAGTTTCAGCCTTGAGATTCTCAGGATCCCTGGAGTCCTGAGTAAAATCCAGGACATTCTTGGCGGCACTAGGCTTGGTCTCAGCGCCATTGAATGCTTCGCCCTCAGACTCGCCCTCAGACTCGCCCTCAGCCTCCACCGCCTCAGAAACCTTGGCCTCAGCCTTAGCAATCCTCTTCTCCATCTCCTGGCGGAGCTTGATGCGCTTATCGATATAACTCCTCGCCTTGCTGTGGGCCAGATCATATGATCGGCCGACCTGGGCAAGCTTTTGGTTCTCAACCCTGTTGCGGCACTCGTACCTGACGACTTCTGTCACGGAGCAGGCACTGACGTCTCGCTCGCAAGTAACCTTGAGGTGGACAACATAGTTGCCTGCAGAGAGTTCTGCAAGATCCACCGACACCGATCGGGCCGTGACATAGTGACCATGAGGTCTCGCAACGTAGTCCTCAGCATCGGGGCTATCCTCTTTATGAAGCCGAAAATCTAGATGGAATGAGTATTGTCCCCAGAGACCGGCGTAGTAACGTCTATCAAGTTGGGACAGAACCAGGCAAAGGGGTGAGTTCTTGGTCAGCTTGAAATGGAACTTCTTTTGGTACTCCTCCACCCATGGCACGTCAACTGCAATCCAGCGCTGACAGCATCTCCAGTCGCCACGGAAACGTCGCATGCAATCGAGGTGGGTAAATATTTTGGGGAAATCCTCGCACGACATCCAGAAGACAGAGTCGCTCCCAAATATATGGCCGAGCTCTTCAAGGGTCTGGCTTGTCCACTCTTTGGAACCATCACCCCAGGGCCCTCTCCATGTACCTTCGTCAACCTTGCCTCGAGGATCCCGGAGTTTCACCAAGCGCTCTCCAGATTTAAGCTTTCGAGAATCCATAACGACGTAGCTATGTGCTTCCAAGATACCGTCGGGCCGAATGGGGCTGCGTCCCAGATAGTCTGCCGAGGCACCAAAAAGGAACTCGTTATTGGTACTGGACATCTTATCCCAAAGCTCGTCCATTCTGAGGATGTTGGACATCTGTAGCCCGGTAAAAACATTGCCGGAGAGGTCTTCTAGGGCTTCGCTCATCCAGCCGTCAGATAAAGACGCATAGTCCCCGTGAGCTTTAGCATAGGCCTTCTCCATTAGTGGGACCCAGGTCTCGTTCTGGTCCCTACACCGGGCAAAGAAGAGCGCCTTAGAGCCAGTTTGGCAGGTTTTTCGATACAAATCCTCGTTACCCCCGTGGCCAATCTGCCCTAGGAGAAGTCGCTGCGTGTTGGGAGAGTTCCAGTCGGCTGACTTGAGGTAGAGCTTGTCGTCGATGATGGCTTGGATCCACTCGCCGTCTCTGTAGAACACGAAGCCGTAGATGCCAACCTTGGTATCGTAGGCGACGCAAGTGCGCATCACCGCATCTGGATCATTACCCAGAGCTGTCATAGCGCCGATGAGCCAGCAGTTGGCCAGATTTCCTTGTTGGATGTCGCCACCATTCACATTCTGCATGAAGGTAGGCTTCTCGAAAATCTCATGGACTCTCTTGACAGATTTGGGGGTCAAGGCTGAGGGGGAAAGAAGTGTATCCTTGTCGAATTTAAAGCGCTGTGAGCCAAGGCCGTTCAAGCAATGGCCCTTCTTCTGTTTGAGGTCGCGATCCTGTCGTAATTAGCAGCGGGATTCACCTTGTACAGTACTCTATCCTACCAAATTCCAATCGTTGTCCTCGTATCTCATGTTCACTCTCCTGCACTCTTCAGCATGATGCTCAACTATACGCCTGCACTCCTCCGCAGTGCGCTCGTACGCGTCTGACAGCAACTCATTCGATTGGCCATGGTCAGCCGCACCGAGCGAGACGCATCCAGAGGGGAGGACAACAAGGGGTTTTCCAGAGTAGCAGCTGAAAAACTCACCCCAGGTGCGGTTGATGGAGTCCTGAGGCGAAAGTGTCTTCATTCTCCTCTTTGACTCGTTGTTTCTTGGGGTAGTGACGGTGGGCTGCATCTGAGAGCACTCAGAGTCATCTGACTCCTCCTCCGAGCTATGATCGCGCATGTGGTAAGCCGCAGGAAAAAAATGTTGGAGTCCTGGGAGATGGGTGAGAGAATTGCTTCTTAGGAGAAAGAAGAGCAGGTGAGGGAGCCAGTCGTGAATGGTTCTCTATACCTGACGCTTTTCCCTCTCGCGGATGGATTATCTGTCAGGGGCGAAAGGGCCACGGCTGACACCAGTTGCAGGGGCCCTCACAATCTTGTCGATGCCAAGCGGCGGTGAATCCGGGTTTCCAGCCTCATTCCGAAGGCATGGGTGACCTTGCAAGGCGCCTGCATTCGCGCCGACCACACATATTTCATATGAAAGTGCATTAAGATATGCACGATTGAGACAGACCCACTGCGTGTTACTCCAACCATTACCCTGGGCGGAGTACATTGCTTCCGTTCTGGTCGTGCAGTTACTACTTAGTTACCTCTTTCCTCTTTAGTTGGCCCTTGGCGGCTGAGTGTTGGGCCCCTCGCTCAGTCGCATGATGCAGGCGGCCGCACTTGGCCCTGCACAACAACAGCAAACACGTCCTTTGACAATACGTAACCCTTACTATACATGCTGGTTCTCAGCCGCTCAAAATCATGTGTAGGAAAACCTGACACCTTTGCGCCCGACCGTCGCCGACTCATACCCTTCTATTAAGGCTGAGACATAACCGAACAAAAATCACGATGCCTCACTCGCAGCATGACGAAGATGCTCCTAGCACCACTGACGACCCTTCTTCCCTCGTGACGCTCCTCGCCGATTCTCTTGAGAAGCCATTGCTCGATAATCGCGACTATCGCGTCGTCCGCCTCGACAATGAGCTCGAGGCTCTTCTAGTCCACGACCCCGAGACCGACAAGGCCAGCGCAGCCCTTGACGTCAATGTGGGAAACTTCAGTGATGAGTCCGATATCCCGGGCATTGCCCATGCGGTCGAACATGTAAGCCAGCACACCCAGATGCCCTTAATTGCCTCCGGCGCACTCGCTAACCTGTGTCTCTATCTACAGCTCCTTTTTATGGGCACCAAGAAATTCCCAATTGAGAATGAATACGGTCAGTATTTGTCTGCTCATTCGGGAAGCTCCAATGCCTACACCGGCCCGACCTCGACCAACTACTTCTTCGACGTCGCCGCCAAGCCAGCCAACGACCAGGATCCTTCCGACAGCAACCCTTCTCCCTTGCGCGAGGCCCTGGATCGATTCGCCCAGTTTTTCATCGAGCCGCTATTCCTCCCCAGCACGCTGAAGAGGGAGTTGAAGGCCGTCGATTCCGAGAACAAGAAGAATCTCCAGAATGACACCTGGCGGTTGCATCAGCTCGAGAAATCTTTGTCGAATCCCAATCATCCCTTCTGCCAATTTGCAACAGGTAACTTCGAGGTTCTCAAGACCCTCCCTGAGGCTCGTGGTATCAATGTGCGCGATAGGTTCATCGAGTTCCATGCCAAACACTACTCGGCGAACCGCATGAAGCTGGTTGTTCTGGGCCGCGAACCGCTTGACGTTCTCCAGAAATGGGTCGTGGAGCTTTTTTCTCCCGTCGTCAACAAGAAGCTCGCACCAAACAGATGGCCGGGCGAGGTTCCCTTCAGAGAGGCCGATCTCGGCATGCAATGCTTTGCAAAGCCCGTCATGGATTCGCGGGAGCTGAACCTGTACTTTCCCTTCATCGATGAGGAGCTTATGTTTGCCAGCCAGCCCAGCAGGTATATTAGTCACCTCATCGGACATGAAGGTCCTGGAAGCGTCATGTCGTATATCAAGTCCAAGGGCTGGGCAAATGGCCTAAGTGCAGGTGCTTATCCTGTCTGCCCTGGCACTCCCGGTATTTTTGACGTCCAAGTCCGCTTGACAGAAGAGGTACGCTATCAAGATCGTCTGTTTATAACCGAGTAGTGCTAACATGACGCAGGGCCTTAAGAACTACCCCGAAATCGTCAAGATTTTCTTCCAATACATCACCCTCCTTCGCGAGTCTCCGCCCCAGGAATGGATCTTCCAGGAGCAGAAGGAAATGGCCGACGTCGATTTCAAATTCAAGCAAAAGACACCAGCCAGCCGCTTCACTAGCCGAATCAGCTCGGTTATGCAGAAGCCCCTGCCTCGAGAGTGGCTGCTCAGCGGTCACAGTCGCCTTCGGACGTTTGAGCCTAAGCAAATCGAGGACGCCCTTGCCATGATTCGCCCTGACAATTTCCGAATGGTTATCGTATCTCGCAACTATCCTGGCACCTGGGACCAGAAGGAGAAGTGGTATGGAACCGAGTATCGTTACGAAAAGATACCCGAAGATCTCATGAAAGAGATCAGGCAAGCCGCCTCAGTATCTCCCAGCGAGCGTCTGTCATCCCTTCATCTGCCCCATAAGAACCAGTTCATCCCCACTCAGCTTGAGGTTGAAAAGAAGGAGGTCACAGAGCCAGCGCTCAACCCATGGGTGTTGCGCAACGACGGTATCGCCAGGACATGGTGGAAGAAGGATGATACCTTCTGGGTTCCTCGTGCCAACGTCATTGTCAGTTTGAAGACGCCGCTGATCGATTCATGTGCCGTAAACGACGTCAAGGCCCGTCTCTTCTCTGATTTGGTACGCGATGCGTTGGAAGAGTACTCATACGATGCGGAACTCGCTGGCTTGCAGTACAATGTCAGTCTTGATTCGCGTGGTTTGTGCTTGAACGTCAGTGGCTACAACGATAAACTTCCCGTGCTTCTTGAGCAAGTTGTCACGACGATGCGAGATCTGGATATTAAAGAAGACCGATTTGAGATTGTCAGGGAACGCCTAATCAGGGGGTACAATAACTGGCAGCTTCAGTCGTCCTATCGCCAAGTTGGCGATTATACCACCTGGCTGACAGCACCGGAACGAGACTTCATCGTGGAAGAGCTTGCCGCGGAGCTTCCAAGCATCACGGTGGAGGGTGTCCGACTGTTCCAGAAGCAGATGCTGGGCCGGCTGTTCATCGAGGTCTATGTGCATGGCAACATGTACAAGGAGGATGCTCTGAAGATCACAGGCATGGTGGAGTCTATCCTGAAACCCCGAACCCTGCCTCAGGCCCAATGGCCTGTCTTTCGGTCGCTCATTCTGCCGCGAGGGTCCAACTATGTCTTTAAGAAGACTCTGAAGGATCCTGCTAATGTCAACCACTGCGTCGAGACTTGGTTCTATGTCGGCAGTAGAGAGGACCGTGTCCTTCGCACCAAGACTCTCCTTTTGGGCCAGATGCTGGACGAGCCCGCTTTCGACCAGCTCCGTACCAAAGAGCAGCTGGGCTACATTGTCTTCAGCGGGCCCCGAGTGTTCTCAACAACGTACGGTTTCCGCTTCCTCATCCAGAGCGAGATGACTCCCGAGTTTTTGGATGGCCGAATCGAAGCTTTTCTCAGGAGATACGTGGATACAATGGAGAAGATGAGTGACATGGAATTCGAGGGCCACAAGCGAAGTCTCGTCGTCCGCAGACTGGAGAAGCTTCCAAACTTGGATCAGGAGTCGTATCGTCACTGGTCACAAATCACCAGCGAGTATTACGACTTTGAGCTCGGTAAGCAGAGCAAACGGAAGTATTCAGGAGCATGCTAACTGGATGCAGCTCAACGAGATGCAGAGCAAGTCAAGAAGCTGACGAAGCCGGAGATGGTGGAATTTTTCAACAAGTATTTCGACCCTGCCTCGAGCGAGAGGACCAGATTATCGGTTCATTTGCAGGCGCAAGGCAAAGCTGAGGGAGTGGAGAAGAGACAGGAAGAGGCTCAGAGGAAGGCCGATGAGGAGGCGCCGGCTGGAAACATCCCATCTGCCATTTCCACCGCCGTGGAAATCATCGACGTACGGGCCTTCAAGGCAAGCCTACCAGCCAGCTCAGGGGCACGACCGGTCAAGGAAGTGGGCGAGTATATGGTAGCGGAAGCGGAGTGACCGCAGTCTTGTTGGGCGGCGGGGGAGGGCTGCATCCGGAGATAGGTCTGCCAGGCATGGTCCTACGTTTCGCGCCTTGTGGCTCCGTAGCCAGGGAGTACCTACACTCACTGCGTTCCTTTAGTTCTTATCAAGTGTCTTATCAAGACAATGAATCACGATGTGCAAGAGATGATGTTTCGGCTGCGTATCCGTTGAATTACCAGTCTCCTACTTGCCATGTCGCTAAAGGTAGCAACATGATCGGAATGTAACACCCCTTAAAGGTCCTCGCGCCGTCTCCCGTGGCACACTACTCTTTTTCAACAATCTTGATGTGTGTTTCATGAAATCGGAGCATCTGGGTCGTGTCAGTTCGGAAACTTAAAAGCTAATGGTGGGACGGAGGGGTGAGCAACCATCTGTGGACATTTCTCGTAGACAACCGACGCGTCATGCTTGGACTCCCAGACGTTCTTCCAGATAAGACGAATGATCAACTTTCCGTTGTCGTCTTCCTCGCCGCCGTCGGTCTTCTCTACCTCATCCTCCCACGACCCCGAAGGAGGTTTCCGGTTCTCCGTTGTTGTAAGCAATGACTCGTCTGTAACGTGCGCCTTGCTTCGCCGCAATCGCTTGGGCGTTTTGTCAGGATTGTACTTTGATGTCTGTACACGCCTTTTGGCCCCGGCCATCCTGCCTGGCTCCTAGGGCCTTCCACCTACCGCGAAAAAATGCTCTTTGAGTATATCGTCATCAAACTCTCTCGAAGAAACAGCCTGGTAAGCAGAGGTGCGTAATGCATACTTGAGATTCTCCCCAGATTCCCAAGTCAAGTCTTGCTCGAATGGTGCTCTCAATCTAGGTGAGAACCGGACATCAGCTGCCTGCTTCCGGATCATCATCTCCCTGCATGGGAACGACAAGTACGTGTCTGAGCTTTGCGCAGCGGCGATGAAGTATTCATTGCCCCACTGACATGATTAACTCCAAAATCATCACAGCCTTCAATCAAAGTGGCCGGCAGGCCTTTGACTGTGTACCTAGTGGTTGTTGTGTGTGATGCACATCACAGGGCAAAAGTTTTTAAAAAAGAAGAAAGCAGTAATGCAGACATATCATACAAACATATCTGACCAATATCGGGTCCCGAAATTAACTACTTTCAATGATGCCCAAGCCTTATCGTTGCCTCATTGTGGCTCCTCAAATAAGCGTGGCCCAACCATGGATAGAATTTGTGTTCTGGAATATTATTTATCCCATCTTCTAATCCGAAGGCCTTGCATCTGATCTATCCATGTCCTGACGAAACGTGCAAATGAAACCGAGGAGTAATGCTCGACATAGGGGACACTAGTTGTCACCCTGAGGCAACTCCTTCATGGAACCTGCCAGAGAGACTGACCGAACGGGGATGCAAGACTCCGCGGCTTCCATGCCCCCCCACCAGAGGTGTTCGGCGGCACGTAGGCCTGATACCGTATCACTGTGGAAGGAGGAACATCGTGATGGCTTGGAGTAAGCGTGCGAGGAGGGAATGCTGAGAAAGGGCGGCAGGGCCCGATGGACAGGCCGTCGTGGTCCATGGGTACATCCATCTGGCCTATTTCCCCTCCTCCATTCTCAGTCTTGATGCAAGGTTTGGGAAGGGACGGCAACCTCAACCCCGGAGGATGATGGGCGCCGTAGTCCGGCGACTGTGTGTAGGACACGGCCGGCTGGATGTCGGGCAGGGGGAGCTGGCCTGGGGAGAGTAGGCTCGCACAGCTCGATACTTGAGGAGATCCAGGGTCAAAGGTCTCTGAGATGCTTCTGGGCGCTGGAAGAGAGTAACAGGGGGACGCAGGGGTGCCCTGGCGGCGCTGGCGCTTCTTGCAGTTGTATTTGCCAATGTCCCAAACTTGGAAGTGCTGCCGGTAGGAACGAATGCTATGTCCCGAGTAGTAGTCGTCAGCAGCCTTTTCTTGGATACAGTGTGGATTATAAGAGAGTGTAGAAACTTACGAGGCCTCAAAGTTGTGCTTAGTCTTCATGATGCCCCGTACATCCTCGAGCGTCCTCCCCTCCTGGATGTATAGATTGACGATTGTTTGACGGTGCTTCTCCCAGGACTTCGTCGCCATCTTTCGCTGTCAATGAGAACTCGATCAAAAACTTGTGTTAGTTTGAGGAAGGGGAGGAGGAAAGTGTTGTCGTGGCAAGGGGGAATAGTTGCTCGAGTTGCTCCCTACCCTAATCCTGCGGGGCAACAATGACTGAGGCGATGGTACAGAAGTCGACGGGTGTTGAGGCACGACAAGGAGATGAATCGAATCTTTTTTATCCTTCTTCTTTTTCTGATCCTCTTGATTGGTATTGAATATGAGTAGCGTTGGGTGCTGTCTTTCTTCAAAACACTGAGGCGAGTGAAATGGAAGGGTAAAAAATGAGACAAGCAGGGACGAGAGGCGTAATTCGCTATTGAGAGAAATCACATACGTCTAAGACTGAACAAAAAAAGGATCTCAGGGCTCTATTAAGTACTTCGAAGAGTCCCGCGTGCCCTGAGAGCCTCGTCCTCGCAAAGGGTGGGAGGGGAAGGCTTCGCGAGGCAACTACAGTAGGGAGGCAGATAATCAGGGGGGGCGTCTCGTTTTTCCACTTTTGACCATGTGCAACCACTTCTGAAGGACTTTCGAGATGATTGAGGTTAGCCAGGCTTGTGTTAAGGCAACACACACGTTGACGGGCCAGGATGGTTGGTGGTGGCAGTTCAACCTCCTCCTGCTGCCAAACGTATCGTCCATGGTCATCGTAAATCACTTGATACTCTCAGGTGAAAGAAACATGGAAGGGTAGTTCACATGGAAGTGGGAACAAGGCGAGAAAAGAAAAGAACAAAAAAGCCTGCTTGACTTGGCTTGGCTAGGCTGCCGCTGAGCTAGCTAACGCAAGGCGACCATGCTACAGGGTTAGTGTCCCTTCATCTGTGATGGGATGCTGCGTCCTTGACCG
This sequence comes from Fusarium sp. MBC 438, assembly GCA_030779245.1. Classification (NCBI taxonomy): domain Eukaryota; kingdom Fungi; phylum Ascomycota; class Sordariomycetes; order Hypocreales; family Nectriaceae; genus Fusarium; species Fusarium sp. MBC 438. The sequence continues at coordinate 34,137 of JAPFTB010000139.1, read as the reverse complement.
CCCCAGAGCCTGATCCTAGCTCACAACCGTGATCGCCATATTGTCTCCCCTGCAGCAGTAGGCTTTGCGGTACGCATCCTACGCAGGGGGTTGGAGTGAAAGACAAATCCTCTCCTCTTCAATGTAGCACTTGCTCCAGTTCAAAAAGGCTGACAGCAAAGTGACCACTGATGAATGCAGATGATCACCCTGGCCACCACACGCGGTGAATTTCCAACCAGCTACAAGGCGCACAGTGGCGACTCGGTCATCGTAGTGTGTATTGTGTTGTGTTTTTCAATCTTGGTAATAAGATTACAGCCCTAAGCCACAGTGGATTGTCTTGCATGCGACGCTGCTCGGTTGAGCAATAGGGAAAGAGGGCTCCGTGAGTTGACGTTATGGCTACCTCCACCTTGTCTGAGCTTGACCGGAACAGCCGGACAGTGTTCCGATCCTTGCGGCGGTTTTCCGTTGCCACTTGTGCAAGCCGTACATGGTCTCGTTTGATCTGCAAGCCTTGTTGTCTCCTCTGCCACCTCAAACCATGGCCGGCGGACACCATGAGCAAGACTTACAAGGAGCCACATATTCGGGGCTGCCACAGAACACCTCGGATTCATGGAGAAGGCGACACCATCACCAGGCCTGTCTGCTCTTTGTTCCACTTTTAGCACCTTGCGGCATTCAGCCCCAGCTCACCGGATTGCCGGGGTTAGCTAGCCGCCTCAGGAAATCTGTGTTACTTGTTCTGTCAAGTGACAATAGGGCAAAAGGTCAACACCTGCGGTATGTGGTCTGCATTTCAACCTTTCCGCTCGACACTTTTTCTGAGATTGGCACTTTCCTGTGGATAGGAAAAGGCCAATCTCGCCCGGATAAGGGATAACCAAAAGAGGTCGCGAGCCCGCAAAAGAGAGTATCTCCACGAGCTCGAGCAACGTATCCGAGTCTACGAACTCCAGGGCGTTGAGGCATCCTCTGAAGTCCAGCAGGCCGCCAGGAGGGTGGATGAGGAGAACCGTCTGCTTCGGCGCCTCCTCAACCGACACGGCATCACCGACAATCACATATCTAGTTACTTGCACACCGGCGGCGCAACAGCCCAGACAGACCCGACGCCAATCTCTCACTTCCCCTCGAGCAACTCTAGCGACGCTGTTCAGTCTCTCCAGCAGGTTATAGCGCCCAGGAGACCTGATCTCCTCGAACCCGGTGTCTCATATGTTGTGCCGCCACAGCAGAGTCGTGAAATGCCTATCGCTGGCGTCTCAACGAGCAGCTCTTCCCATCTTTTTTTAACGCACACAGCATCATCTCATATGCACCCACAGCAACAAGGCTTTTCAGACACTCCGGTCACTCAAGCGCCACCAATTGGAGCCCACTACCCAAGTACAACGTTCAACCGCCCGCTGGATCACTCACCCTTGCTCCTGAGAGCCATGGCGGTCTCTCATGGGGACATCAAAACCTGGTTCTCCTCAAATCGATTGCAGTTTATCGCGGAATAAAATGCGATTTTCCCCGTCCCTCCAGCATGTTCAGTGAAGTTGTTGACATGGCTCTCTCATTCATTTTCTCAAAGCTTGCAGGCAGTCTGTGAGTTGGCTCTCCACGTCGTCAGCCTCCAATAATGCAGCTATACTACGCAAAGAATCCCCCTTTCTCTCTTAGTCAGGGCTGCTACGAGCTTTTCCCACCAGGGATCCCTCTCACAAATGGCATCTGGTAGAACCTCAGGAAGCGTTGGCGTCTTGATATCATTGTCGATCCAGCACCAGGTGCGCTCCAGACTCTCTAACAACAAAGGAACGTTCTGATTCAAGCTCATTAGCACATCAGCCCTGAGGAAGTCATAATGGGTGCAAAAAACACCTGACTTACACTTCGAACCGGTGTCTTGATGACTTGCCTAAACCATGTTTGCGACATCTCCTTGTAGTCTAGGTTAATGGCGAGCAAACCCAAGATGAATACAGGCAGGAGGGGTGCTTGCGCTGTGAAATAAGGGCCTGACGTAGGTATGATGCGAATGCATCTGGCGAGGTCATCCATTTGGCCGACAACCCGCGGATGATTTCGGGGCAGTCTTGGGTTTCTGTCAGCGCCGTGAGCCTTCTGAGCCAAGGCAGCAAAGATAACAAAGGTATTCTGATTCAGCAGGGCTCACGCGGTCCTTACCTGAGAAGTCGGCATAACAGGTAGATCATTGCTGTGATCCTCCATGCTTCAGCTGTCACCTCTACCACTTCGACTTTTGATTCGGCGATCATGACGCTCGACCTGGATCTGATCCGTTCGATCGGCTGACTTGCTTCAGCCATCTCCCAGGGTTCATATTCACGGCTCCACTGTTGGGTTGTCTCGAGACCGCGGAGAAGGTATTCGGGTGTTTTCCGGAAAACAATACTCTCTGGGTTTTGCACAAGGCAACTGACACAAAACGACACATGTGCTATCCTATGCATTAGACTTGTTGACAACCCGCATCCACCACGGATCTCCAATGTCTCTTGCTCATTGCCGAAAAGTAGCCAGTCAAACTCCGTCTCTTGTTCCGGTAGGCTGAGTGAATCTGCGTCGGGGAGAGGGGCGAGTAGCTGGGAAGAGATCACGCCACAGCCGACTATGGCAGACATGGCATCGCGGAGATCACTGCGTTGACCACCGGGATTTGTCTGGTGTAGAAAATGTTTGCATTGCTTGTAGCATTCCAGCCAGGATGGAGAGTCAGGTTTTCCATGGCGCTGCTGGACCTGGACAACCTGCAATAGCGTGAGAGTTGACGGGCAGTGTTTGGGATCACTGCTTACATGTATTGTGGAAAGAACGACCCCGAGGGCTAAAAAATCCTCTCCTTCCCCAGGTCCCTTGCTCTTTAGGTCTTCAAGTAGCCCTTTATAACACTCAGCAGCCATTTTGTATCGACGACAAGCTGCTTCCCGGATGCGCTCATCTGCGTTGTAATCGTAAATGTATATACCAGCCAAGCACCCGATAGCGCTGGCAATCGCATCAGAAATAGCTGTGTTCCTACATGCCTGCGCTAGGATTATGGTCCATGGGTTCGTCTTTTCAAGAACGCTCCTTCCGGGACACCAATTTTTCAGGTCTGTCATCAGCGTCAGTATTTGATTCTGGAACTGGGGTGAACGGGAGACTATTTTGTCGTACAGAATTCGCGTAGCTTCTTGTCAAACCCGTCCTTCTGACTCTGGAGTCCAGAATCCGGTGACGGAGTGCTCTGCGCGGGTTGGGTCTGAAGTTGGGTACATGTTTGCTGACTTGTGTTGTTTGTTGGTGACACAAGTGTCCGGTCTCTTTCGGTTGTCACCGATGATGTAGATCCACTTGCTCTATGGGGCGGGTTGGGTGAGACCGCAGTGTTCGTCTTGCTCACACGGAATTGCAGGCGCTCGGAGGCAGAAATGTTGGACGAGGGCCAATTCAGCTTGACGTAACCATCTATTTTACCGTCGTCTGGTCGAGAGTATAGGGCATCGTGCTTGTGTATGATATCCGGTGAATTTTCAGGCAGAGAGAAAGGACTATCGAGAGATTCCACATCAGGCGATGTGGCTCGCCTAGACTCCGCGTTCAGATTTGCTGTTCCAGGGGTTGATTTGGGTTTTAATCGAGGTAATCGACATTGGCGGGGGGCTTGTGAAGGGGCACGCGAACGCTTGCTTCTTGGGGCAGGAGGAGAGTCTGGTCCAACTATGACGTTTGTCAGCAGAATGGTCTACCATCCTATGCCTCAATTTCGACTCGCTTGCATGCAACTGATGAAAGCTCTGGGCTGTTAACGGTGATGTAGGTGGTGACCCGACGACACAATAGGTAGAAGGCGAGCAGACAGCTTGACATGGTTCGCATACTCACCTTGATGAAGCGGTACGGCAGAAGGATTGGTGGATTTAGCAAGGGGAGTGGTCGAATCTGGCGAAGCTGCTGGTGTCAAGGGCACGACTGGGGAGCCAAGGACTGGGAAGCCCAATGCAATGCTGTTGCCATAGTCGTCACTGTTGCCATTGTGGCCAGCCGCCCATGTAGGAAAGTCGTTAATACATCCAGAGTCAAGCCTGACGCGCTTGGGACACCTGGTCAAAGCATCGGGGCTTGTCAAACACTCCATGAGAACCGACCGTCGTCGCCCTGACAAGGGAGCTAGCGATAAGAGAGCTGAGGTCGGTTTAGGGTGGGACGCGCTCTGTGGGTTGGAGCTGGACAGCAATCACACCGCCAGGACCACCGCTGGTCGAAGAGTTGGTTCGCAGGAGTAGACAAAGTGCAGTTTCTAGGGAGAAAAAGGACCGGTGAGAATTGAAAGGTGGATTAAGACGAGGGGACAAAAAGGCAACCGCAGGAGAACATGGGTTTATGCGCGGTTCTGAGCTCCGCCTGTCAATAGCAACGATGTACCTATCACCATCTTGCTGTCGACAATCTCCAATCCTCACGGCTAGGCACAGACCAAGGCATTGCTTAAGGGATCGATCAAAGGGAAGCGAGGGTGAGACCAATCGTGCCCAATCAGACGGATTTGATGCCAAGAAGGCCCGCAGAAACCGCGACTTTTAGCGCGACGATCAGCGTTCAGGGGTGTTCGGGCCCTGACTATTCCCTGGTCTTGAGACCACGCTAAAAATGGCAGACTTAGCGGACCCCCCTACCCGGCAGGAGATATCTTGGCATTAGAGCTAAAAATCGCGGATTCCGCGGGCACCCCTCGGGGTCGCAACAAAATCCGGAATTGCTCTCAGGCAAAACTACAGCAAATTGGTGGGGTCGATTATTTTGCTACCCCGGCACCTTGGCACTCGCACTAAAAATCAAGATCGCGAAAATGGTGCTTAGGTATCACGAGTACCCTGGCAGCCTGGCTCCAAGACTGAGAGCCCATACCCGACGTGCATCGCACGCCCTCTCTTATGGTTGCAAAGCAAGATGCAAAGCAAGAGAGGTCGAGAGGAGCTAAAATATGAAATACTAGGAGCCTACCGGTATCGTTCGAAGTGCGCGAGGGGCAGGTCTCATTGTGATGGCCGTGCTGGGAGGCCTGGTTCACCCTCATTCTGGGCTACGCTGGGTGGCTGAGTATAGAACAGATTGGGAGGTGGGCGAAATAGGCCTGCCAGTGGACCGACCACGAGGACAGAATCCTGAGGAAATGCTCAATGAGGACATCCGCGACGAGGGAGGGCAGCCTACCCAGAGCACGACCGGTCTATGCGGCAGGACTTGTTCCCGTTCGTCCTCATCCCGCGGCTATTCGGAGCCAATGTAAGCGAACTTGCTCCATTGACCGGTTGCCCGAACCCTGGCTACCACAATATTAATGTGTCAAGCCCGCGGGAACCAATCGAGCCACAACGCATCCACACCTAGACGCCGCTCAAGGGCAGGTGCCGGTTGAGGGACGGTACGTGGCCCGACTTGATTTACAAACAGGGCTTAGTGACGCAGGCTCGATGAGGCAAAAGTGTCCGAGTTACTCGCACTGGGCTCAGGAGACAACAACGCTAAGATGGGTAGAGGCTCACGCGCCCCCTGCCAGGCCACGGTGTATGAGCCAGTTCCCTTGACTCCGACCAAGGATTGTACAGCTGTGCTCTCCCATGCATGCTCGAAAAGCCCGAGGGCCTGCTTCCTCCTTTTGGTCGCCGGGGCAGTCGGCACATCACTTTCCCTGATACCACTGCACCTCCACTGCCTTGTCTTGAGGGATCACGCGAGTGAAAGATTACAAGGCCGCTCGCCCAATACAACTTGTGCGTGAGGACCGGCCCTGTTTTCTTTCTCCTGCGTGGGGAAGTGCCTTGAAGAGGTATAGAGAGTCACCCCTAACCAGCTGATACTGCTCTGTCTTCTCATCTCCAAACTCTCCTTCTCTACTGTTCAGACAATCATCAATTTGTGGCCAACATTATCGCAATCTGGCTGTCCTGTACTGTTGCTCCATTCTGTCAAGGCAAGCTACTCTGCTTATTGCACCACAGTTTTGCAGACCTCTCTACTCGCAGCGCACGACATGTCCGTATCAAAGTGGCCGATGAAGAGGTTCTGCAGATTGAGGCTCATAGAAGGCATCAACGAAAAGTAGTCTTTGTTCCTACCTGGCCTCAAGTTCGGGACTCACCTTCTGGCTCCGACGGCTTCTACAACCGTAAGAATCGAGTGCGAGGTGGAACTCAGTGCAGTGATATGGTAGTCTTGTCATAAGGCTGTGGTTTTCCAACCCTGAAGCGCATCCTGTAGTCGTCACTCCATGTCTTGCTCCGCCGTCAGATGAACCACAAACACAAGTACACTGCGCAGTTCCAGGGGATGAGAGTGCGCGAAGATAGCATGGCGCCAATCCCGCATTCCAGCACAGCGTGTGACCTGAAACACCAAAATCACCAGTGCTGGCATTGTGGAATGTCATGATATGCGGTATAGTTCCAAGCACGGTCGATTCCAGTGTGATGTAGAGGGTAATACTCAGGCTAACCACTCCGGAAACGTTTGTCGGGTTGACCACATCGAATAGGGCCGTCTTGTGGCGTAGCAAGTGTGCGAAGATGCCGTCTGCTTCTGCTCGCCGCATGCTGCTTGGACTATCGCCATCTCCTGGTCCGCATGTCGTGGATCCCGCTGCTCTAGTGGAGAAGCCTGGTGGCTAGAAGCAAGTCAAGGTCCTCGCAAACTGCTTCCAAATCCTTTTGGGTTGGGATTGGCTCTTTGTTGTCGAACGCCCGAGAAGCGCTTCGTCCAGAAGTTCTTGCTGTGTGTGGCACATATAGATCAATCGCCACCTCGGGCTACGGGCATAGCAGGACAAGGGCTAAATGTAGTGCCGGCCCTGGCAAGCTCCTCGACCTGATCCAGGGTAAGAGGATACGTAACTTCTTCGCCCACGGTAAAACAACCCAAATGCTCGGGTCTCCTCGCTGGTGCTGCGGCTCCGCCTTGTAGGATGTGGACTTCTTGCTCCCTTCGTTGCCACTGTCACTCCCCATCGGCGCTGTTGCGGAGCCGGATGTCACCCCTTCTATCATATCAGGAGAACATGACGAGGAGAGCGACATGAAGGAAGCATCGGAAACCCATAGTCACGGTACAGTTGACCGTACCAACTTTTGGGGGGCGGGGCACAGCCACAAGCTCGACAATAAAGAGCATCTACTACAATACCATGATGGCATAGGTCCGTAGGAGAGCATGTCAGGCCGGCTTCCCGCCTCCTTTTTTTCGTGCTTCAGGGCCAAGAAAGGGTCGATCATGTACAAGAACGCGAGGGTATATAGGATCGCTGTCCCCGCGGACTGAGCGTCGGGTAGGAGACTTCGAGGGCGGATAGGGGGCTTCACATGATGTTGAGCTCGAAAGGTCGAGAGAAACGGCGACAAGAACGGGAGGCGCGGGGGGTAATGATCGAGGCTACAAACTCGTTAGATCTTGACTTATTTTGCGTGACATTCTGTGAAAACAAGTGAAGTTCACTCGCATAGAGTAAAGATGCAAGGCACAAGCTGTGGACAGCATCCATCCGCGAATCACTTCCAAATGGCCCTTACCTACGGATGCATCGAGAGACAGCGCCTAAGGATACCGGTGTCTCTACAAAACTAGAAACGTTCAGGCCCATGGATCTGCGGTTTGTGTACCTCTTGAAGGAAATAGAGTCGAGCCGAGCGAGCTGTTGGTCCTGTTGTCAAGTTTGGCGACAAGGGCGTGGAACAGCCTAAATCCCGGGAGTTATCGTGACATCGTGGAAACATGTTTCATGCCGGTTAATAGGGTAGAGACCAAAGATTCTCCCAATCCTGCAGGTATCAGAGGAAATGGTTGTCCTAGAAAGACTTGTAGTGGATGACAGTCTTTGTTTCTTCTGGGCAGTATCCCCAGAGTGAGAATGGCTGGGCTTTCACAGTGCCTCAAACTGACGAGGATGTTGCGGCACTGTTTTTCAGACTCACCTTGACAAACCAACATCCACCGCAGACTCGCAAACGAATCACTTATCTGGATCCGATCAAATAACCCGCCAAGGCGTCGGACCCAAACCGGATGCAGCGCTTGACGGGACGAGTTGGGAGTACAAAAGTTTATCCGAATGATGGACAACCTCCACTTGCCCGGCATTGTCGGACTCGACACGTATGAGCTCGCGGTTCGCCGTCGTTCGTTTCCCCTCCAGCCTGATTTGGCTATTCGGATGCTGAGTACCCAGATGCGCCGAACACGCTATCCAGAGGGTGGCTAGCAGGGAGGTGGTCCCCCTAGCACCACCCCTTCAGCGCCCCGACCTCCCTGATTTGTTCCCAAAGTTGCTCGACTCTCTCAAAGACAAGGTTGGTGGGTTCACAATGCACTCCTCTCCTCCCACCAGTTGAAAGCGCAGCTTGATCCCCTGGGTCGCCGAGGTTCGGGGATGGAAGGCTGTCAATGTAGATCATTGGAAGCCGCAGGTGTTTCGGCTTGAGCCAAATGCGGCCTTGCCAGTATCCCAGGGCCACCTCAACGCCGTCGTAATCCTTCATGACTGTGGTTTGGTCATCTTTGCTGACAACAGTGGCAAGGAGGTAGCGTGGGAACCGGACCAACTGCTCTGTTACGCCGGGCAGAGTGTGCACTACAGGGGCGAGAGGGGCAGACCCTTTTGCCTGTTGATCCAGCTGGAGGTGGAGCAAAATTGACACGGCTTAGCCTGAAAGCGCCACGTTGGTGATCCCGTTTGATGAACCGAGAAGGAGGTGTGGACAGCTGAAGGAGCCGGCGAGAGAAGAGAAAAGCATGCTTGCTAGATAGGGATGCTTAACGCTGCTTGACGTATCCACTCACTAGTGAGTCAATCCAACGATCGGTTGTAAGCCCAAGACAGCCACACGATGATATTACGGACCAAATCTCACGGCTGTCACCAATGGGCAAAATCATGGTAAGATTAGGGGCGGTCATGATGGAAGTTGAGCCCAAAGTCCGTCCACCCCCAGTCTCGGCCGTACCCATTTATCAGAGCCACATAAACCATCCATCGGTGTGGTGTTTCCGATGACGACTCTTCACTCCAACCAACGGGTGGCAGTCTTCTCAGGCAGTTCCCCATAATCTCGGTGGTTAGCGGGAGAGAAAATACCTACACGAGTCTGACCTGCCTGTGCCCTCCCCTGAGTCGCGTTTTGTGCCCCGTTGGGGAGACCACCGAGGGACAGAACACATTCATGGGCAAGTTTCCTCTACGCTTCAAGAACAATCTCCTACCTCTGTTGGGCTCTCATTCCTTCTAATAAAGAGCCCTCGACTGATAGCATATCCGTGAATCGCCGCCCTTCAGCTTTCCGCCGCCGAGCTCCCCGGAGCTGCTATCACCGAGTCGCCCGCCCAAGGATCCCACCCCCGACTCTTCCTCTCTCAACTCTGATGTCTTCTTGCTGTACCGCGACCCATGGCAAGCAACGTCCTGTCAACCATCTCAGACCCGGCAACCCAGCGGCATTGAATCAGTGCCAATCATTCAAGGCCAGTACTACAGTCTATAACCCCCCTGATTTATTTGGCTCCGCTAACCGGTATCATGGCAGATCTTCTGAACACGCCTAGCCATGATGCCCAATTCGCCGAGTTTCCCGACGATGCCGTGACCACGAGAACGAAGCACGATAGGTTTTCCAAGGCGATGACCAGGCCATGACAATAGGGCTGGCAAGTGCCTCTGGTGGCTCTCTTCCGTGCGATCGGTCTGGTCCCGTACCACCCTTGAGCGATACTACTACGAGTGTTTCTACCAGCCCGAACAAATACAGCATGGCCATGTGCCTTGTTCGTCCTCTCGCCAATTGAGCATATAATGCCTTATAGGTCATCGAATGAAAACGTTCTCTGCCGATCCAAATCCCACCTCCCACTGGCGCCGGGTCAACGTCCTATCGTTGATCGTCGCTACTGTCTGGAGAAACCTCTTCAGAACGATATTGCGCCCTAAGAAGGCACCTTCCATGCTACAGCTTCCCATCTGGCAGGTACGGAAACAGTGTTGTCGGTGAAGCTTGGTGCTTCTTAGAAACGGAACAATGCATGGATAGTGGGCAGGGTGAGAAGGATGGCACAGGCTCAGAGACAATGAATGACAGGGCCAACGTATTGAAATTATAAGGGGATTTAATTCAAGCTGGCGCGCAGAATTCCATGCCACGTCGCCAGTAGCTCTTCCTGCGTCTTAACTTGCCCTAGATATGAAGCCAACGCTGCTCACATCGCTTCTTTTGTGATTTCTTGTCGTATCCTGTAGATCATGTCCCGACCTTGCGGTCAAACTGTGTTGCATACCTGGGCCACAGACTTATGCCGTCATTTTGCATACTGTCATGGTGAATTCGTTCTTGGACCCAGAGATCATCATCTCTATCAAGAGTGACGTGAGTTCGTGCCATGCAAGATGGCAGGCTCGATATCTTTCTTCGAGATGCAGATAGAGAGCCTCGTGTCCTCCCCACTATGGACGACGCTATCGCCGGTCCAAGGAAACTACAACATGCCGGGTCACAGCCGTACGGTAGTCCAAAGCCAGCTAAGCCACTGATCCAAGCGGCGTGCTCGGAACATTCCCCAGAGCTGTACCCAGCCAAGGGAAAAGAGCATTGAGATGATGATCAGCTGTATATCCAACCCAGGATCGATCAGCTGCGTCGTGGACTCACATTACACAGGACTACTCGCGTTGAGCGTGCCGAAATGAACTCACAGGTACCTTCATAGGCATTTTTTGATGAGCATACCGCTCTGCTCAAAGAAGATCGATCGCAGATTCACACCATCATCTTCGTCGCCCTTGCAGAGGTCGCAATCGGGTTGGGCTCTCAGGTAAGAGCGATTAGGGGCATGGTGACTGAGTCATGGAGGGAGGTTCTGTAGAAGCATCGAGAGCAATGAGACTTGGTACGAGAATGTCAATCCAGACGTCATGCGAGCTCCAACGGCCGTTGCTTGGATGAGCTGTCTTTCTGTTGTGCATGAACTAGAAGACCTGGCCCAAGGTGAGACCTACGAAGAACATCACCCACCCCAAAAGAATAGTCCACGTCTGAAGATGCCAGAGTCCCCAGATTTGAATGCCATTGAGGGTCATGCGGTACTTGAAGATATCAGAATGTATAATAACATATACCAAAAAGTTTACAAAAAGTTTATATAGAATACACAGACCAGGTGTGGCTTGTTGTTCCCACCCAGTCATCAAGTTGTAAACTCACTCAACCCCCAACTTCCCCTGAACCACCTTCTGATTCTGATGGCTTCTCGCCCCTTGGGAATCGAAGGCAGCGTAAAACTAGCGTCAGTCTTCTGGAGGCATTGCCCTGAGTTCTGTTATGGTCGGGAAGTACAGTTCGCCGTCCTCATATAGGAACTTATTCCTCGTCGGTGCAGAACCGGTGCTGGCTTCCTCCGTTGATGCAAGGGTCGCTTCTCGACTGTGTCACTGTTCTGCCAGTCTTGATAGTCTGTCGAGTGAACTCATCCGCATGACAGCATCCTAGAGTTGAAGTATCTGGGGCGTTCGCTTTAGTAGCTACCTGTCGCTGGTAACTTACAGCCGTTCCACCTTCGAAGCAAGGTTCGGGGTCCCTGGCTGTTCCTTGGTAGTGATTGCTCCTATTGTAGATCCCACCCCCAGATGAGCCATTCAAATGGCATGCAATATTAACATGTATTATACCTGGTTCAGCGGCGACCGTCACCACAGAATCCTGCATAAAATTGGCTGGGGTAAGGCGTCGGATATTCCCAAATGCAGTTCCACGTTTCACTTGTTGCCTTTCAGGATTCGCAGCTCGGCAGCAATCGTATCCATGTAGATGTTCCATGATAGTGCGGAGTACAGAGTTGCAGAATTTGGGTGCAGCGTGACATAAATACTTTGGACTTGGGCAACCACAACACAGACCTACGTGTCCACGTGGGGCCAGCTAATCTCGATATCTCCTCTGTGTCGAAAATAGACACTCTGTCTCATCAACGCCATGGTCCAGCCATCCCACGTCTTCATTCTTTATGAAGAGTTATGTTTGAGTTTGTCGATGCGCGGAGCGTCAGATATCTTGCAGTGATACTTTTACCGGTGGCTTGAAGGCAGCCCGATGTGTTATCTTAGATGCAGCTACTTTCTCAATACTTGTGTGTCAAGCAAGAGATGAGGGGGTGGGTTGTCGTTGTTGCTGAAAGGTGCCACAAGGGCACCACCGTAAGAAAAGCTAGCACCCTGTAATGTAGAAGAGTGCGTGATGAATCTTACCGCGGAGCACAACAGTTCGTCCATCCGGAAGACGGCCTTTACTTGTCTATTCCCTGCTCCTACAACACTTGCGTTCGCAGCGGGCCAGATAAATGACTCCAGTCTAGCCGTCTACAACCTAGCCTGCTTGGCCATGCGCTGACAAAATTTGTCGATGCACGCCCGCATCTCATCACGACCACATGATCACCGTTGGTGGGGGCCCTTCCACACGCGCCGAACGGTCAAGAGGGAACGCGCCCAACCAACATTCCGCGAGCTCATCGGCTTTATAAAGCATCGATTATTCACTCAGCTTGCCTTCACCACTCACGACATTTCCCCCTCTGAGCCATTCCTCATGATTATTCCTCACTTCCAGAGATCAATTGACTTGTCCACCTTCCTGAGCCCGTCTGCAGCTTGGTTGATTTCATGACTCCGCCACTTCTTCCTGCCTCAGCTGCTCCATTCGTACCCCGAACCTCCTCCGTCAGTGTCGTTCTGGGTTCAAGAGTTGAGCCTTGGCTTACACAAATCCTCAAGCGCATCCGCCAAAAAGAGCAGCGTCACTACAACCGAGAAGAGCAGCGTCGCCAAAAACAGGTAAAGAAGCGTCTACTCAACAATGTCCTTCAGCACCAGCAATACCTCACTGAGATTCTATCGTCACCCAATGCCATCTGGGCCCTCACCTCGATCATGCTCCCCAAGACTCCCCAGGCTGACTTCAAGCGGGTGGCCTACAACCCCTTAGTCGAGGCCGTCATGAAGTACGGGACCTTTCAGATTGAGGGATACGTCGTGTGTGTCGATATGGTGTTGCGCAATAAGGTCACCTACAAGCTCACCAAAGATACCATCGGCACCCTCATCGAGCATCACAAGAATTTCTACTGCGTTGACGTGGCCAACACCCGCGATGGGGGGCAGCGGTGCAAGAAGCTCCATGAGGAGTTTGTTCAGGCCATCAAAAAATTGGTCTTCTACACCAAAGTGTCGGCTCTGAAAGGACTCGAAGCGGGTGGAAGGGGCGAACTTCTTAATGGCGAGAGGGAAGAAGTGAAGAGTGCAATCCTGTCTCTCATGGGACATCCTCACCGGCGCGTTGGGGATGTCACCCAACAGACTTCGGTGTTTCCCAATGACAACGCGTGGCCGGAACCTGACATGCCGAGAAGTCAGCTGCCTGTTGAGTTGTGCAGAGTGGCCCCCTGGAGCTGCAATGTTGCTTCACCTGCCAGCACCGATAACTGTCTTGTCTGTGTGTCTATGGCACAAAGCTACCCGGCGCCGGCCCCCGTTTCCACTCAGCCGCACTCAACAGCCCGCCTCTCCTTCTATTTACCTCAGGAGGAGACGGCCCCCATCTCCGCCCCGGGCCTTTCCAGTATGTCGGCTGCTACAAATCACGGTATTAACATGGCAATGGCTGGAATGGGTGACGGTTGCGGGTCAATGTCAGAAGTGTGCGGCTATGCATGTCTTTACCATACCTGGGGGATAGAGCCTCTCTCCGGTGATGGTGTAATCGAGCAAATACGCCCCTTTTCCCTAGTTCATTACTGAAGCTCTCAGTTGGTTGAGACCTCGTGGCATCGCGCATATCAGGAATAGTGCTCAGAAAGAAATCTACCGTTGTATTACACAGTGACCATGACCGACATGATCCCAGATATTCGTGTTTTATCGGTGATATCACACCTCGCCCTAGAGGGATCAGAGGCAAAGCAGGTAGTAAAACGGCGAGACGGACCATTTTTCACTGTAGCGGCGATGAGTTGGTTGATAGAGCTAGGAAGTTCTCAATCCAGTTCCACCTGGGATGGAAGTACCAGCATCTTACTCAGGAACAAGGGAGAGGGCGAGATAGATGTTGGGGATGGGCTCAACGTTTGGACAAAGCCACGGGATAGACAATAATGTCGGGGGGTTAGGTAATGGAATGTGGGAGACTTCCCACTGTTGAATCTCAGAACTCGTGGCAATCATGATTGATTTTGTTTATACCTCGCATACAGTGCCTTGACTTTCTGCATGGGAACGTACCTTTCGTCTAAAAGTGCATCGAGCGATCGTGCTAGAGTTGTCATCAAGGGCAAGGCACCTCCACCTCCGCTTAGCTATACCGGCATGGCTCAGAATCCTTTCTAACCAATCAACTCTTTGCGCCAGCATCTATCGAGGGCGTTACAAAATGTATGGTCCCGCCTCACTGAATGTCTTTCGATGACCTCGCTTGAAGGCCAATTTCGCCAAGTGTTTGGTAACCCAACTTCTACAACTGAAGCATGATCTCTCGACTTAAGGCCATTTGCAGTTAAGATCAATAGATCTGGGCTTCTAAATGCTGAGACTTTTCATCGAGTCTCTTCATGTCGAGGGCGAACTTTGATCACCACCCGTCGGTTAAGTGCCTAAGCATTTTCGACTATCTGAAACTGACACGTGAACAGGGTTGTAAGATCGAGTCGAGTAGTTTTGACCCCCATTACAATTTCACACCGACTAGCATCTACATACCATCTCACGATACCTCTTCTATCATTGTCTTGCACCAACGTGGTCCCATCAATACATTTTCATCTCCGTCGTAAACACTAGCCTCACCTAACCTGACGACTCCAGCTCTTTCAATGTGGGACCTGAAAAAGCTTCTTCTCAAGACCCGTAAAACTAAGCTCGAACCCGGTTGCAATCAAAGAGTCCACCGTGGTAACAAACAACTTGGGGAAAAGCGCGATTTCTCTACCTATCCACTCATGATAGAAATGATCCCTCAGTATCTGGAAAGCTTCCAAAGCTCGTGGCATTTCGTCTCGGATTTGACCCATACCATCAGGTCCAGCTGCAAACCGCGCCGCCATTCCTCTCATTTCGTGCCACACGTTTCGACGTAGTGTTTCGTCGCTCTTGATAAGAGAGACCATAGCTTTGGGGCGGATGAAAAACCCCTGTCGTATCTTTTCCGGGACGACATGGTCTAGAACGCCTGGGTTGCTTGTTCTAAGGCTTGTTAAAGTGTCGCCTGCTTAAATCATCTCTCTTCGATAACAACTAATAACGACATTTCAAATTGCAAGAAAAACGGAATAGCTGCAGGTCTCCGGTCACTGTGAAGCCAAAGCGGTAGCAGAGACCCCCCTCAATGAAGGCATCCCACATTCTGACAAAGGCGTCTTCTGTTATCTGCACACCATGGGCCCTGAGATGAGGTATCATTTGTTTGTAGACTCATAATGGCGAGTCAAGAGCCGCTTCGAAGACGTGTGTTTGGCCGTTTGGCACAAGATCCCATTCTTTACTCAAGAAGAGCCCAAGCATGTCTTTGAATCCAGTAGCCACAGCTGCATATATTGCATTCTTTTGATCCTCTTTCGATATGGAGATGCGGTCGATCAAATTCCGTACAATATCAAGCTTATTTGCGTACACAGCTGTTTCGAGAACAGTTCTAGAATCCGTGGTCGGTCGTCCGTGGGGCACACTCTTCTCTAGCAGGAAGTCGACGAACAGGGTGAGACCCCGAGATGCAGCCACATGCAGGGCTGTTTGGTGAACCCACTCGAAAGACTTAGACTTGGGGTTGAAGGTGATTGATTGTTGAACTTGACCTGCTTTAGACTCATTGTCCATTGCCTTGCGAAGGAGGCTGAGGCAGATTTCTAGATCTTCATATGTAGAGACGATGGCCAGTATTACCGGGACAGTGGATGATGCAGAAATTGGCCGCGGAGGAGCTTCGGCCAGCCAACGCCGCGAAACCTTCCGCATAGAGAGGTAAGGGCAATCAAGCCGGGAAGGTCGCAATGCTCCATTATCATGGGGAGTACCTCAGGTGATAGGCGCTCTATTGAGGTTGGACGAGGTGTATAGAAGGAGCAAAATTCGTTGAGGGAAAGGTGAACAGCGAAGGATACAGATCTAAGGGTTTAGCTCCTTGTGGCCCGATTAAGCCCTTATTCATCTGACGAGGGCATTCAGGCGGTAAATATGCTCGCGAATAAGATGCCGGTCTCGCCAAGGGCTCCTTGACAGGTCAAGACTCTCAGGCATCTTTGAGAAACGTATCTCGGGCCCGATTTCGGGACCCTCCTGAGTAAACAAAGACCAATTCCAGTTGTCAGTAGTTCCCTAAACTCTATCAGCCATCTGGTCCAATCAGCATGAGTTACGGAAGGCCAGAGGAGAAGCAAATAACTTATCCCATTGGATGTTTTCAAGGCGCCATCGGTTCCGTCTTTTTTTCAATTTGTTGACCAATAATAGGTCCATGGCCCATGTGATGAGATGTGAGATTCACGAGAACTATGATGAGAAATAGCCAGCTGGCTTATGAGGAGTTTACAGTAGGCACTTGGCTGGCGTATGTTATCCCAGCGAGCAGGTCCCTTTATATAATAAAGTAGCTCACCGTGCAGCGAGATTATTATCTATTATCCAGCTCTGACTCCCTTCGTCGACACAAGCGCAGCCGGCCTAATATTTTATCAGTAACTTATCTGTAACGATGGACTTTTGGAAAATATTCCATAGTATACGGCCACTCCTCACGCCTAAAAAGTGAATAAATGGTGTCAAGCTCATCAGAGAAAGATACACAATTTAAGTCTGAGCTCAGCATATCGGACCTGAGCAGAGCAATTGATCTACAGCCTTCGGATCTGCACGGCCTATCTAATCTCGAGTGTGCCCCCACGCACACTCCAGTCAATCGCCTCATCGCCACAAAGGGGCTGTGAATAACTTCAACAAAGTATACCAGAAGCAGGCCACCCGATCGAGGAGGGAAGTTTCCTCGAATAGGAACTGCCTGAAAAAAAGTGGATTTTCAACGCTTAATCATCAACAATGAATCCAACGATACAACAAAAGCGACTTGTTTAATCACACAGCTATAAAAAGCGAAGTAAATCATAACCTTGGTGATTTTTCAACTTGAACTTCGTAAACTTCTTCCTCTCTTATTCTTCTTTCTTCAGCAACAGTCACCGACCGTGATGGTAAATCTCTGTCTTGCGATCAGCGTGTTCAACGCTGATGAGTATACTCGTTGACCTTTGTTGTAGTCCCCCGTTCGCAAGCCCGCCGGCTGCTTTCGCCTTGGTGCCGTTGGCGCCTACAACTCTCGCGGTGGTGGTGTTCAGGGCTCCCGCGTTCAGCGCCGAGGCCCCGGTCGTCCTCGCCGGTTAGAGGATCGCAAGCCTGAGCCCGAGCCCGAGCCTGTTGTCGATGCAGTGCCCGTTGCCGCTGGTTCCCCTTCGTCTTTCCCCGAGTCCGTATATGAGTCTAATAGCAGATCTTTCTGTGAATCGATTCAGCTTGCTGCCACCCCCTCTGACTCTGACTCCGGCTCCAATGGGGTTGCTCGTGGTAGCCCCAAGTGTGTCCTTTGGTAGGTCCCTCCACCTCTATGCCCACTCGATCGTCGATAGCTAACCTCAATGCTTGCCAGTCGTCGTGTTCTCCCCCTCCTCGTGGAGGCCCTTCAGTTTGCCCTCGACGTGGATGATCCCACCCGAGATCGGATGAGGGTATGTATTCCTCGCTTCACTCATTCCTCTTGCCTTCTAATGCTTTGCCTAGCACACCGCCAATCTTTGTCGTGCGTCGAAGACCCAGATGAAGGTGTTGGACGAAGACCCCTCCTTTTTCAAGCCCATCATGAACAACCGCACTGGACTTGGCCTCGATGCTACAGAAAAGGATTGCCTGCCCGTTATGCAGGTAGATGGTGCTCCCTCTGCTCCAATTCACGGTACTGGTGTGGACAGTGCCGCGGAGGCTGATCGTGTCAAGAGGATGCTCAGTGACGCTGTGAACGAGCTGGTCTCATGAGCGGTGAGCTTTAATCCTGTGGTCTAGTGCTCGGTCGAGTTGTCAATGCCGGTTATGATGATGATTTATGCGAGCGTGATAGTAGAATCCGAGTCCTCGTCGACAAGTCCGACTGATTATTGATGCCCTGAATTCATTTCCACCCGTGGGAGGTTGACCATGTTGAGCAAAGCTCAGGACTGCTCCAAGCGCTTACGTGATAAAACCTTTGTGAGCCCATCAGTAGGCATCTACCCAGTTGGAAGATATGTGATTTGGAAGGAGTCGTTTTCAAACTCCTGCTCCAAAAACATGTTGTGGATGTCAACATGACCCAGCTTTGTTGTGATTCGTATGCTCTTACCGATCACAAGACGAATGGTCTATCCTTGCGCGCGTTGTTATCCCTTAATATTAACTCAATGACGGGGTTTGGAATCGACGGATAGATAGCCATCGAGGGGAGATTTGCCAACATACTGAACTCCGAGGTACAGTACCCCTCTTCGGGGGTAATGGGAATGGAATTGCAGAGGCCGGTCAGGAACTCTATGGTGTCTTTTGGCTCCCCGGGCCTAGCCCTTTGGGAGAGATCTCCAATATGTTAGTACCGCAGCGCCGTGCTTTAGGTGTAAACCAATCTCGTTCACCCACGCATCAAAGGGGGCAATAGTGCGGTCCTTTGAAAAGATTGAAAAGTGAAAGAAAACTGTCCAATCTGTCTAAAATTTTCGGTGGCCGTGGGTGAACTGAATGCCATCTTCGGGGGCCCCGGCGCCATTCTTCGTACGAGATGGGCCAGCGCCTGAGAGGCTCCGTTTCTGATAGATACACCGACCTATAGTTAAAAAAGCTTGCATGTCGAATTTTAAATCCACTCGTGCTCAAAGAACTGCTTCTTTGCTGGGTTTGTTTCGGCAAAGATAAGGTCGTCAACTATTTGGACTTATAAATGATCAGACTTTTCTGGGTAGCAATCCAGGAGGATCCTGAGCACAGCAGGCGGAAAAAGGTTTTTGAGACTCTCAAGTTCATCCTAGCAGTTCTAGCATGTGCAGACAGCCGGACTACATACTTCTTGAACATCGGTCTCGCTCAGCCAGACCCGCTCGCCAGTGGCTAACATACACCAAAGGTCATAACTCTCTCCCATTAGCTTGTGATCTACAATGAATTTAATGCTGCTGGCCAACCGAGGATCTTGGGCAAACCTTGCCTCAACGCCGCCGGATACGCTACTCGTATCGTCAACACCATCGAAGGGAGAGTTAGTTGGCGGCTGGGCGCTAATTGACTCTTCTTCGGCATCGCTCGTGCCGTTCTTGGCAGCCGGGGCGTTATATTGACCGATCTGGCTGTTGGTAGCCCTCAGGGCAGTATATTGCTTCGCTATTTCGGTTTCGTCATCTACATACCGGTTCATTGCCTCGCAGCTTAGGTCTTCGTGCGCTTTAGGCTGTGGTTGGGGACTTGCGAGTTATACTGATGTATCATATACTTATCCCTCGTTTTCGGGCCGTTTGGGAGCTCTAGAAGCCTTTCTGCGCGAGCGCGAAGGTCAGGACTTGCTAGGGCGGCGCCCCTTTGTAGTCCTTCACATCGTTTTAAAGATAGGACAAAATAGGGGTTACTAAAAAGGGAGAATTATGTGAATCAACGTTCATAGAGGCGTGCAAATTTTTCTTTGAGCACTGCTGTCCCTTTCTCGAGGCTGTCCCTCAACGCCCAGTGCTGTTTACGTTGTGTTTTCTAGCCTACACTACCCCTAAGTTCGGGGGGACAAGAACCTACCACTTGGTGGCTATTGCATACCTCTAGAGAACATGGAGTGGAGCCATCCATTTCGTGCTCTTGCTAGGCTTTGGATGGCTATGCTCTAAACGTAGAAGCAGGGGGGGATCAAGCAGGTTAGCCACAGGTGCGCGTGCTGGACCTCTCCCCCCCTCGCACGCCAGGTTGGTGGAGGGTGCCGTGGTCCGTGTGCGGTGGGGTGACATGACGACTCATCTCCGTGTCCCGCGCTAAAAGAAAGTTGACGTAGGTTCCACTAGCAGAAGGGGCTGCAAATTATTGGCGTCCACGGATCACGATGCCCCCGTCAAAGCCCGGCAATCCTATGAAAACGCAGGTAGCCCCAGAGACAGCCCGTCGTGACTCAAATCAACGCACCTAACGCAACTTCACAGCTTCGATGTGATATTAGCGTTCTCAAGCAACTCCACAACAGCAACGTTCTCTTCACCAATAAAACCCCTTCTTTTTTCCCAAGCACATTTCCCCCAATCCCTCCAACGCCCTGCGGTGACCGAGCCGACTAGAGGAGACTTTGACGGCGAATAAGGCCACAGCTACACTGGCTTCCTCGATGAAGTCAACCGCCCAGGGCAACAAACTATATCGTTGCCGCTACGCTGGTTGCACGAAGGAATTCAAATTCAAATCCCGGACTGGCCGTAGAAGCCATGAAAAAGTTGAGCACGAGGGAAAAAAGCAAAATTGCGACGAGCCGGGTTGCAAGAAGGAATTTAGGGGCCTGAGTGCTCTTGTGAGTCACAAAAGAGCTAAACACGACAAAATACCATTTCGTTGTAACTACCCGGATTGCACGAGGAAATTTGAGTCCCGGAACGGTCGTAACAAGCATAGGAATAGAGATCACGCCAATGCCGAAGGACAAGGGTCACTCCTATCAACCCCTGGGAATGGGGCTCTATCTCGCGGTGCCCGTTGGCAACGGGATCAACCACGTCAACCCCGGCAAGCTGCCGCGACTATTCTGAACCCGCCAGCAGCAGCCTCATCGCATGAACTGTTAATCCTCACATCGGCTCCCGAGGTGGAAGACGGCGGTCAGTGTCAGGATCCTAGAGACGAACCAGGAAGCCAGATGCTATCAGAAGCAGAATCAGGGGTTCGGCCACATCACCAACCCCAGCAAGTTGCCGAGAACACTAACCACGGCTCGATTTCCTTCACCTTCAACTCACCCGCAACAATCGCTTCCGATCGTAGCCTACATCCTCCAGCCAATATGCCCATTGATCCGATGCTAAAGGATCCGCAAGCCCCGACAAGTCCAACCTGCATCGATGGCATGCCTCACCCACCAGCAAAAACCATACCCTCATCTATCCGCACACATCTAGTAGAGCCACGGTATTACTGCGGTGAATGCGGCAAAGAATACCAGAGAGGAGATCATCTACGAGACCACGCGAAGCAACATCTTGCCCCTTGTGAAGGGAGAGTCTATGGATGTAATAACCATTACTGTGACAAGCTATGCTTTGAGTCATGGAAGGACCTAAAGTAAGTTCCTTGAGCGATTGTGTTGAAGTGTTATTAACTCTTTGGAGAGCGCATGTGTGTTCGCGCCCGCTGCCTGAGCCCTATGAATGTATCAAATGCAGGCAAGGATTCCGACGTTCCACTTCTGCGCTGCGCCATCCCAGCCTTTGTCGGTTCAACATAGCTCCGTCCAGAACGAACACAGCCAACCACGACCTTCAGAAGGCTCGTACTGCCTGCTTCTGCGTTCATTGCGATGGCGTATTTCTCAACCCGTCAATGCTTCAAGGCCATGTCTGGGGTCATTGTGATGAAACAAGAGTGCAGTGTTGTGGACGACATTTCGTCAACGTCAAACAGCTCAAAGCTCATCAACAAGAGAACGACTGTGTAGAAGTTGACTTAAACCGCCCGCCAGAAAAGTTCATCAACTCGAAAATATTCGGATGCTGGGTAGATCGATGCGACCTTCGATTTTCAGATGTCGGGAAGCTACGGCAAGTAACTTTATCGATTGTTGTTAAGCATTATAATACTAACAATATCAAGGTTTCATATGTCCATACATCGCAACTGTCCTTCCTGTGGCCGTAATTTCAAAACTAATCCAGCTCTGACACGCCATATGCGATCTTGCGGTGAACCCAAAAACAACGAAGATTCGCCACCAGGAGCAGAACCTCAGTATCAGCTCCAGCAAGCTGCCATGAGGAATCCTCATCAAGTTCTTAATGCCCAGCCAGCAGGCCAGGACGCTCCCGCCCTTGAATCTCTAGCATCTCTTACTTACAGCGGAGAAGTTTCATGGATCTATACACCGAACGAGCCCACCCGTCACCGCGGCCGGTCGACACCTGGAGACGACATTGTCAGGTTGGCATCCGAGCTCGACCATTCTAAGGAGGCCTCAGCAATGGCATCTGTCCCCGCCGCTACGGACCCAAGGTCGCTCACTACTAGATCCGGTATGACTCTCGGCGGCGAAGACGAGGAAGCGGGCAGCCCGGCACCTTCTTATCCGGATGGAATCCAATCCCCTGGATCTCGGGCATCATGGCCTGGCAGATACGGTTCGAGCATCCACGTATTGGATGAGCTCCCTGACCACCTACGAAACAAGTCTCCAATGGCCGACCCTCCCGAAACTGGATTCTCTGACGAAGATGATGCTAGATCCTGCACGACGCTCGCCGGTGAAGAAGACAGGCGCTCACTTACCCCTGCTCCCGTCAGCGGTAGGCCATTCCGCAGGGCCTACAAGCAAGGGTTTGAAGGGGATCAGCTCGAAGCTCCTCAAGAAGCTTCTCAAGAAATACCCTCCAAGTTCGTATGTCGTGGCTATGGCGAGTGTAAGAAAGAATTTACCAAAAAAGGTTCCCTTACGCGACATATAAATTTTACCCATAAGAAGACGGGAGTTACGTGTGACAAATGTCCCAAGAAATGCCGGGCACCTTGGGATCTTGCACAACATAAAAAACATAAGCATAGAGAGGGGGATAAAGAATCTTCACGGAGGAGCATAGGCAGGCTCAGAGTAATGTAAGAGAGGAATTGGCGTTTATCAAGATAGTGAGAACGATGAGAGCCGCGCACCGCACACAATCATTCGCCTATAATCCCCAGAGCGAGAGTGGGCCTACTGCACATATCGCGGGTGCTAAGCAGGTGCATTAACCAGGGTGTCTCCGCTTGGATAAGTCTCGGAGGTGTAACATGCTCAAGCCTACCATCAGGCCTCGCCCCGTTCACTCATTGTTTCCCAGGAATAACGTCGCACATCCGCCAACATGGCTAACCCCGGCACTCCAGCACTAGATCTCGCCGTGCTCTTAGCTAAGGCCCTTTCTCAAATCGATCAGGTACAGAATTACCTAATTGTATTGCGGCATCCGTCCAGCAGCACACAGGTGAGCAGAGACCTAGCACACAACCTGCAACTCGTAGCGCAACTCGGGGAAAAGGCATCAGTGAATCGGCCGTATGGACAAAGCTATCTCCAGCTTTAAGGAGGCCTGTGAGAAGATGGGTTCTCTCAAAAAGCCCTCCTAGGCCCGTGGTCCTCGTGGTTTTCGGCCCTTGAAAGCATGTGCTTAGGTGGAGGTGTGCCTATGGGAGGATTGGGAGAAGATTTGATGTTGGGTTAAAAGATGGCAGGAGAGGGGCTGCGTTTGCTCAGATCATCAAATCCAGAATCTGCCATTGTCTGCTTCACGTGGAATAGTATCGTGGCGTACTCGGGAAGGACAGGAGCCAATAGACAGGAGAACGATGAGAAGCATTCAGATGGCGAGATTGTATGTCGACGAAGAGACTCGAACGTGCTCGGGAAGACAGTACGGGAGCTGACAGAGTGGGAGTCGATGAAAAAATCGTGTTGGGTCGACATGCGAGAAGACAAGGACAAGGAGCCTGTCGCTCTTGACTCCTGGGCGTTACATAGCGGGACCAGATCTGTCTCAACTTCGGTCTAGGTCAGCGCGAAGCTCGGTTTTTAACCCCTTGGTACTCTCCACACAGAGTCCTTTGAATAACATGAGTATACATTCTTTCTCGTCATTTGATGTCACTTCGTCAAGAACTTCATCTCCGTCTAACAGAGAAGCACTGGTGATGGTTGATGGCAAGGGGCGGGCACACTTGAGGGGAAATGGGCCCTCGGTCTTGAATACGGTTTTGGTACATTCCGGCTGCTCTTAGTGCTATTCCAGTTGTAGGTAGCCTCCTAGATTGGATCGGTCGTCAGGTCCAATCAGCATGAGCTGTGCCAGTTCAGAGAAGGGGGAAACAACTTATCCCATTGGCTGCTTTGAAGGCAAGGTTTTCCTTTGCGCCATCCGTCCCGTCCTTTTCAATCTCTTGAATAATAGCAGTCCCATGGTCCATCAACCTTGGTCCGAAGCATTCATCGCATTTACTCAGAGTTCACCGCAGATAAATGTAAAATCTTTGTGATTTCAAATTGGAGCCGTGTCAGGTGGGTCCTGCCCAATTTGACTGGCCGGATCATAGAAGCAATAACAACAAACGATAAGCCAAGCTTTATGTTGATTTCCTAGCACTACAGTCAAGAACTATCGTAAGAATTCAGAACAAAAGAAAATTCCATCCTTTCTAATGAAAAAGGCCACACTGGATTCTCGTTCAATTGTATTGTGAGGGTTGCGGGTGTCGTGGTGACAGGACCAGCGGCGCTGCATAGTGGAGAGGGTTCAAGCCTACGTTTCCGTTTCCTTGAATGCCCTGGGGGCTCTGAGGGCTTCGGAGGCAGAGCTGGCGGTTCAGATCCAGAACAGAAGATGGTGTATAACATCATCATCTTTCTAGACTTGGGCTGCTCGACCTTGTAGGGGCACAACGGGCCGTTGAGATGCTCACGAAGCTTTGTCTTTGTGAAGTGATCCCAGCACCGGAGGCAGATAGCATCGCCAGCATGCTCACTATCCTCAAAGTCTTCATCCTTCCACGTCTGAACTGTGATACATTTTGAACAGTCTATGGCGCTGCTGGGAAATTGGCCGTGGCCTTGACACACCGTGATGTATTTTCGACCCCCGCGCGTGCGTTCACCACCTTGAATAAAACCATGATGTTGGGTGACATGGGTTATAATATGGGAAATCCCCACTTTTGGACCGGAGCATGCCAATTTTGAGTTTTCAGGTCGGAATGCGGCGACGAAGCAAAACTCCGTGAATTCTTCAAAGTCCGCTTCCGTGAGAGTCGATTGTGCCTTGGTTGTGGTCGTGGGCATAAGGAATAAGTGCATATGGACGGTAAAGATCGAAAAATAAAGGATGTGGCTCACAGGGAGAAGGCAAAAGTAGAGTTCTTCAAGTGGCCGAAATTCTCTGACAGAAAGCGTTGACGAAAAAGAACAGGACGAGAAATGAGGCTGGGGCAGCCAAACCAATTGAAAAGGGAAAATGGACAGTTTTTAATTGCCCAATCCACACCGGCCGTAGTGGGGCTCTGGCCAAGATCGAGCTTCTAGCATCCTCGGTTGCCTCATCTCTTCATCAGCCTAACAACCGCCTCTCCAATGGCTTTGCCTTCGCAATCGTACCTTCCGCCCATACCTCCGCCAAGAAGTGGGCGGACCCTCCCCCAGAAACATCCAAGCCCCACAGCCGACGTAACATACAAAAACATCGCAGTCACATTATGAGGGTTCTCGATGCCCAGGAGTTGATGATATGGGATATCCTCGATAAAGCTGTGCTATGGCAATATCGCGTTGAACATGAGACTTGGAGGAAGGATCCCCTCAATATGCATGATTGCCAGGGCCCATCTCCGAGCATCGATGAAGTGGCGTCGACCCGCTGATGTGACTCTCCACCAGGAGGCGGGACCTGGGTGCATGTCTGTCAATCCTACCTTGCACACCGGGGTGGGCTTGCTGCTGGTGGATGCAATCCCACCCATCCTGGCGTTGATCAATCATGGACCCCCTGCTGGAAGATTCCCGACACTGTATTGGATACTGTGTTGAGCACGCTAGGCGAAAGATTCCAATGGTGGACTTGCATGGGTGAACGCACGGTCGGACTAATGCAGGTTCCAATGTTATGCTTGCTTCTGGGCCGAGGAGCTGAACGACCATCTCAACAGGGGTCATCATGCTCGCTTTTCGTGTGCCACATCCCCTCCGTCGTGCACCAGCCGGAATGGGAACGCCGGCCTTGGTAATTATGTCCCGATTGCCTACGGACTCTGGCTTACATCAGCACCCAGCGTGCTTCCAGATGCTAAATACTCGAAGCACAAATTTGAGCCACCTCTTCTCTGCACCATCCAGCCTCCCACGCGCCCCCCTGTGTCACCACAACCACCATGGTCAACACCAGACGCCGCTGCTATGAAAATGCCCCGCAATGTATTAAACGACGACGGATATACAGGAGTAAGGAGTCGGTCAGTCTTTCCACAGCCTGCTCTTCGCAGAGGTTACCGCTCCAAGGTCCAACGACGCCGAGTCGACCATCACCTACTTCCAACTGTGAAGTAACCCGGCTGTTGCTAGAGACTTTGAACGCTCACCAAGTCGCCACGCAACGTACCATCTATCCGAAATACGATGCCGGGAACCTAAGGCGGCTTGGCACCTCGGGTTATATCTTGAAGTTGCTCGAGGACGCTGAATCCATTCTATCCTTGTCATCGAGCCATAACCTCACGCTTGAGCAGCGTGTCGAGCGCATCCAGGATCACTGCCAATTGGCGGAGTGCCCGCAATTTGAGCGATCGGACCTCAAAGCATCAGAAGCACTTATTCAGTTGCAGCACTCCGAGAGTCTCAGCGCTGACTACGAGAACTGGAGCCCTGACGAATCTCTCGACGAAGCACCCCTCCATGCATTGTTCTTCGCATCGAGAGCCTTCGGCGGTTTGTGCTGCAAGCTCCCACCTGACATGAGTCACGAAGACCCATGCCTACTTCTCCTCGTCCCACTCTGCGAGCGGCATGATCAGCACCTCAAGAACACCCTGAAAAATCGTGATAGACAAGATACTGAGGACCTCTTCCTTACCTACGCCTTATATGTTTAATAGACCCGCCAAGCCAGCACTCCGAGGCACAAGCCTTGTCTGCCCCAGCTTGCGGAACTCAACTCTGACCCGCCGACCGATGAATCGTCTCGATTGTAGCAATGTGTCCTCTAAGGTCGTCGAAGACCGGCCGAAGGGGGACAACCGAGTCACAAGCCCATGTCGGTTGCAGGATGTCTTGAAAAGGATTCGCTGTGTGGTAAATGGTCGCCGGGTAATATGTCTTGATACATATGAGTAGATTTTCGTCGGTGCTGTCTCGTTGTATGTGCGTCAAGTGTTGGAAGTATTGGCCAGTTAGAATAAACATTTTTCCCGGTTCGATGAAATGGCCTTACCCTGTGGTCCCGGTCCCTTGGAGAGCTACTGCCACATCCGAGACGGCACTACCTAGCTACCTGCACCCTTGGGTATTCTTTCTGCGGCGCTCGGATGCGGTCAATAGATCTGGCACACGAATATCCATTTACTATACGGGTCCCTTCTGTCACGGTGCCCGTGAACCGCCACCCGGTTATGCGGCATCAAGGCCTTCAATCTGTTGTTCTTCGCCCCCGCATTCATCCTCTTTACTTTACTTGTTTTTAGACCACAAAAAAGGCTCCTTGTGCCTCTCTAGAACAATAGCTAAGACTGGAAATCTTGGTGAGGAGGGTCGGTTTCTATGAACGTATTGACGGTAGCGGAGCCTGAAAAACGGCTGTGCGGTCTGCGTGGAGCTGGGTTGTGGTTTTGTTGATGGCCTGGTTCAGTCACAGCCAAATGCGACACGAACAAGCCATCCGCCTGGGTCACACTAGAAGAGAAGCCGGGGCCGGAGCATGATCGGTAAGACAACTCGCAGGGGGAAGTTCAGACGCCTTGGCTTCAAAGCCCGTGCCACTGGCCTCCACAACCCCTCCAAGCGAGAGCCTGGTGGTCTTCTCTGGCTTTGAGTCAAGACTGAGATATCAGTGGGGCTTGATTCTACTTTTAAGGCTCGAACTAACAGCCTGATGCCACTGGTGTGAGCTGACGGTTATCTCGCCGATGGATGAGGCTCTGCCATGAGGCTCTGCTCAATCTTTTCCTATTATAATATGCTCCAGCCGCCAATTATGAGCAGCTCTGTGTCATCGACTGGCAATACACAGCGGCCATATTTTGCAGTCGTTCAGAGATCTTCTTTCACCTGTCCGCCCCGTCTCCGACATCGTCATGAGCATTCTTCGCCTCCCATACGAAATCATAGCCCCCATCACTGGCTATGCCGGTATGTACAGCACACTCAATCTCGGTCTGACTTGTCGCCGCCTTAGTCAAGTCATCTACCGAGATCAACACATCGGCCGCACTGCACCCAACGTGCGCCACCCTCACCTACACGTCCGATCTACAGCTCTGCTGACGACAGCCCAGATGGCAAGATACTCGAGCGAGGCGCTAGAAGCAAACGTAACGGGGAATTTTTCAAGGGGATTCCCACGGCTCGCTAAGCGGCGAATGGCCGTCCGCTCTGCCGAGCCTTGGACGGTAGCCATCATCACTATGGCAGAGCGATTCATCTATATAGGGGGATATTTATGCTACACGATCGAAAAGCATCTGTGTATTCTCAACGTACATCAAACTCGTACGACAGAGCTGGTGGTCAATACACTACGACTCATGCAGCATGCGGTTCGTGGCTTCGACAAATCTCCAACGCATACCTTTCTGCCCCTTTACTGCGCCGAAGGTATCCTC
Source organism: Fusarium sp. MBC 438 (assembly GCA_030779245.1). NCBI lineage: Eukaryota > Fungi > Ascomycota > Sordariomycetes > Hypocreales > Nectriaceae > Fusarium > Fusarium sp. MBC 438. The sequence goes on along the minus strand of JAPFTB010000139.1, from coordinate 5,519 downwards.
ACTTGCCTGGCTACCCAGGTCGACCGTGACACCACGAGCCGCTTGCTCATCTTCTCTGAGGCGAAGAACAATTTCAAATGGGTGGTCACGAAGGTGATATCTTCAGAAATATCTTGGGAGCATCAAATTCTGATCCGTATCAACAAGGAGCGCCTGTTCTGCATCACCAAGTCCCCCGCCGGATTTGAAGGCTCTATGAGATGGAATCTGAAGCGCCTGGACCTCAGGACATGCCAGTGGTCAGATGACAAAATCACCCTCTGGGGCATTGACGGCACTAAAGCTGGAGAGGGCATCTGCTTCGAGATCATCAACCACTGTTTGTACTGTGTCCCGCTCGAGCGGAGACATCAGACTGACTATGAATTACGGGACCGCTTCTACCAGGCTGTGCGGTTTCCCGTGGATGAAGCAACGCCTGGTAGCCTTGAGAAGCCCTCAAAGCGTCACCTCTGGCGCCTTCACGACTCAGAGGGCAACATCGACGAATGATGAAGCGAATAATTGTCGGTAATATTAAAAGGTCTAATTTACATATATCTGAGAGGAGCACAGCTCCTCACTTCGTATCCACATCCCAGCCATCAGCAAATCGGGCCATCTTAGTCATACGGTCTCAACAACGAAAGATGGGCCTCCTTGCAACTCAACAAGGACGAAAGCACGGGAGATGTCTTCATCGTCGAGATACGTCCGGAATGGCCCTCAGTGAGTGCGAGAAGCCAGCGGACGTGCTACAAGAAGCGGCTCGAGTTCGGTCAAAGCCATGAGAGCTCCGGGGAGCCCCCTCTAACTACGCTGTCAATCTCTAACGGAAGCTCGCACGTCGATCCGGAGTGGGAATGTAGAGAAGATTTCCGGGTACGCCACCGCAGGAACGCCCACGTCGATACCAAACAAATCGGTGCCACTACCTACATCCTTTCGCAGTGTCCTCTCCATACCTACAACCCATCTTGCGACGCATTCGTGGATCTTGTATACGGAGAAAACAGCACCGAGCATTTTCTGCAACTCAGAGTACACCCAAAGGTGGATATTCTTCAGCAGGACAAAACAGTAAAGCTGTGGCCAGAGAAACCACATCCCTCCCAACCTGATGATGCCTTGGCTCAGCTTCATGAGATCATGAACCCATCACATAGTACTGAAGACGTTGAATGGGCTATGGATGAGCGAATTCTAGTATACTCATATAAACCATCGCTTGATCAACCACATGGTCAACTGAGGCCCATCACTCTGGGTTACCGAAGTACCCCTCCAGCACCACAAACGGAGACCGTGCAAGCCTAGTACAGCACAGAAGATCTGAGGTCTCGCGGGAGTCTGCCAACGTTGGCCCAGGCGACGTTGCGATAGTATCACCGTCTGGTAGTTTGGGTGGGCTACCCTCCGACAGTGAAAATGAGAGCACCTCGCCTTTCATCAGCCTAAGAGCTCCAATCTACCAAAGTATGGGCATTGGGACTGGCACTCAGTACGGCTTTGACATGTCACATGGCAATGGAACTGCTGGTATCACTCAGACGCCCCAGACATCGTTGGCGTCACGTTCCCCGATTCGGCTACCCCGAAGCTCTGCGGCGTTTGTGGCATGATTTTTGAGGAAGCAGAAAGCTCTTTATCGAGAAAAGACAACATTTCCTTGACATGGCTACTATCATCGTCACCGCTGTTACCTTCTTCTTCTTCCATCGTGTAGTCTTGGGGCTGTCACCTTGTCAGCACCGCTGTCCGGCATGAACTGGTTCCACTTTAGCAACTTGCGTGTGTTTAATCTTTGAGATATATGCCATCTAACATACTGGCTAGCCTAGACTCTTTCAATAGAATCAGTTCAATTTATTGTCTCCCAATTCAAAACACCTGATATCACTCCCCTCATAGCCTAAATTGTGCGCACTGTTAAGAGTCAATCAAGGCATGGCTCCAGAAATGACTTGGAACATATGGAGCACACCTGCGGCTAATTTGTTACAGAGAACCTAGATTGACTACCAACATGACTCGGCTATAGAACTTTTATCCTCTGTTGTCAGACGTGGCACTATTTTCTGAGAATGGTAATATTACTTTCAGCTATCAACAATAAACTATGAAACCGGGCTTGTCCCCCAAAGAACACCGATCATCACATAAGCCCTGGTCTTGAATACATTCAACATTCGAGGCTTTCATATGCTACAAGAAATCCATATGCGGGATACACAAAATTCAGAGGTATCTCCGTGAAATCGGCGAGTGTGTTCTATCCAACACTCACCACCATGGTTGCTGGGGTCGATACCCAGCGCTCTGAGGCATAACCCACCTTGTTGGGGTATCCAGCAGGTTTTGTTTGGGTGGCAATTCAGACCCGACACCGGTGGGTGGATTGACGAAAGCTCCGTACGCGGGTGTCGACAACCCCGAGATTTCGTTGGTTCGGCGCCTTTTCGATTGTCGTTCGTCTGGTGAACCTTGGTTATTTGTTGCAGCAGTATTGCTCGTCTGAGACAAAGCCTTCAGCGGTCGATCAAAGCGGCTTAGCGATGGCGTCTGCTTGACAATGTTCCGATAGAAGTCTCGGTCCTCTTCCAGTTCCTTCCTATCCTGTTCCCATTTTTTCTTCTCCTCGTGAAGCTCTTCCATTTTCTCTTCCCATTCCTTCTTCTCCTCACGAAGGTTTTTCAACTCCTTGAGATTCTCTTCTAATTTTGCCTTCTTCTTCTTACGATACTTCGTCGAAGCTAAAGCACCTCTCCCCCTCTTTTCGTCCATCTTTTTCGACCCTAGAGAACAATCGACCGGGACAGATATTACCTGGTTGCTTCCTGGAAGGGTTAGGAAAGATTCTCTCTCATTTATCCCAAAAAGACTATCCCTAATGTCGCCTAGGTGTACATTCCCGTTGCGGAATGGCGCTGCGTTTTCCGATGGAGGCGCCCCTGGATATGGCTGCATGCCCTGGAGGTGTGCAGGTAGATCTTGATTCCACTGAGCTGTTTGTAGCGAGAGAGTAGTGGTCGGCAGCGGATGAATTTCCGTCTCGGGTGACGCCATGGACGGCTGAGAGTGTGATCTTGCAGCAGTCGATCTAAGTATAGGAGAGTCTCTGGCAGCACAGATGGCGAGCTGGGAGCCCATCGATTGTAGTCTCGAGCTTTCGGGAACTTGGTGTTCGTGTGATGCTTCTGCCCCAGAGACATTGAATCTGGGTGCTGGCTGATAAGGGCCTGGCTCTGGAGTTGGCAGCGACGGATAGGAGGGAACTTGTGGGTGCTGTTTCGGGCCCGACTTTCGTATTAGTTCGTTGATGGAAGTGAATTGACATTTCATGGCTTGGGAGCTACTCGCCGACATAGAGTCATCAAGGGAGGCCATGGACCCAACTGATGGGGTTGGAGTGGTTGGTTGCATGGACCAGTCAGGTTCGAGGGATTGCACAGTTGGTCGTGGTCCGCGTGCTGGATACAAACTCGTGATCGGCTTCGTGGCCCTAATTGGTCTTAATTCGGCGTTGGGAGCCTCACTTTCGGAATATTCGTTCGTGCTGGGTGTCTTGTCTGGGGCTGGAATTGGGTTGAGGAGCTTGAGTAGAAACGGATCAACCACCTCTGCTGTATTTGTTGCGTATTGAATCATGCTTCAAACAATAAGGCACTCTACTCAGTCTAGCATCCAACCTTCTAAGGGTCACTGATGCAGGAGAGATGATACTTATAAATCGATGGCTCCTCGCACAAGACATCCTCCACTGTTCCGCGTTCTCCTTGGGTACCCTTTTAGCACCTCGGAGACGGCGCCCTAGCCATTCAGCATGAAGGTCACTAACGAGCGGCTTCACAGTTCTGGCGAGGAAAAGCAAGCAATGAAATAACTAACCCACAGCGACTGCATTAGCGTGATGATTTTGCCCTCTGGTACTCTTCTCATCCTGGCCCCCACGATTCCATGCCCTGAGTTCGAGACGACTCAATGTCTGGCCAGGCCACCATGTGCGGCACGGTGCAGCAATTCCGAGCTTGGATCCATCAGGTGTCATGCGTCGCGACTGGGATTGCAATGCTTATCGCCGGTCCAACAGTTTCATCGACAAAAAGAAGCTCGACCGGATCAAGCAAAGCGTGAAGTGATACCGCCCTCATTGGCAACCTGTGTGTCGACTAATGTGCCTGGAAAGGGGTGGGATGCTCGGGTGAGTCTGGCACCCTGCTCTGAGTCTTGCTCCATCTTCCCCTCCTATTTGCCTTTGCACCGGCATAGCCTTGTAATAGACCAATGGGACACTGGACTACTCTCTTCCTCGTATCGTCATCTAGGAATTTGGCTTTTGATAATGACGAGCAATTGCGCTGCGGGTGCCTATTCATCACATTCCCTGTTGGCTTGTCATAATCTACCCCGGCTGACCCGTAGATGGCACGACTCTGCTAAAATAGCGCTTTTGCGGATGGTGTGAAACCAGCAAGTAGCAAACCATGTTAATTTAGCTCGCGCTGTTCTCTCCCGCTCCACTACATGGCTCGCGAAGACGTTGGGTCAACGCACATGTACGTGCAAGGGTCACATTCCTACTTTGGACGTGACTGTTCCAGGAAAGGAATCAAATAGAGCGTGTGTGCCGCTCATGCGCATCGATGATGTGACCGCCGTGGCTCGGCATTGAAAGCAATGACTCGTAGTCTGCAAGCCCCTGGTCCGGATCACAAGGAGATATCACTGCGGGACCGCCGACCCAGGCGGAACATGAACCGCAGTCAAGTGGAAAATGAAGAGTGGGCTCTCTCGGCACGTCATATCTGTACCTTTTCTCCGGTTGGGGAAGCGAGGGTCCGCCAAAAGCGCATGCAGCTGCTTCGTACTGCAAGTCATACGGCTGACAAGCAACAAAGTGCACCACTGCAGGGGAGCCCAGTTCAAAACTCGGGAGAGTATGGCGCCGTGTACAAGGAACTCTGTCCGCTTGAACTGGCGGTCCGCTTTGGTGCAGGCGGTAGCACACAGCCATGAAGAGACCAGGAAGACCAATGTGCTCGCCGCTGTGATCTCATGCGTGTTTTGTCATTCATGAGCGTGTAGGAAGCTTCAATGATTGCGCTAGGTGCTATGGGTGAATCTGCCCTCGTCCAACGCATTGCCAAGACAGAATACAAGATGAATCATGGTGCACTAGACGAAGCAATTGCCAGGGCAATTTACGATTGAATGGATACTTTTAAATTCAGCGGTGGCAAGAAATTATGGGAAATAGCAAAGATGAAAAACACACCGCATCTCCAAAGCCATCCTGGTATCAGCGTTTCCAACACAGCTGGATGTGCTTGGCACCTTATCCAGAGCAGTATTCCGAAAGAATGAAGAACAATTGTCCACCTACACCACCCACCCAAGCAGTTCGACTACAAAAGAAATATCTAGATACATGTATTATACATTGGTTCAACAGTCACGGAGAAGAGTCCCTCGCGGCGCCTCGACGGCTGTTGCTAGCCCGCTATGGTCCACGGTTCCACATCGCCCGGGTCGATCGATAT
>JAPFTB010000138.1:0-152060 GCA_030779245.1 Fusarium sp. MBC 438 | reverse complement strand
TTTAGGGATACCCCCTCCATGCAATAAAAGACAAGAATCTGTCTTGCTTTTTTGATTGGTTAGTCCACTAGCTTTCTGAGTGGGGCTTCTCCCCTACGTATCGGTACGTACCGGTACGTACCTCACACCTCTTGCCGTCGTCGTCACCGTTAATGGTCGGGATGCGCCTGCGCGTTCTTCAGTTTCTTCACGTCGGTGTTGTTCCTTGAGGGCGCGATCTTCAGCAGCTTCAGCGGCTTCACGTAGTCATTGCTCTTCCCGTGGCTGCTCTCGCAGCCTTTCGATTTCTTCTATGGAGGGCGAGAGCAATTAATGAGCGCAAACCAAGCCAATTGTCAATTCACCACTCTACCCTACCTACCTATGCCCTCAGACCCTGTGGTCGCGATACCAGAATACAAGACAAATCAACGAGATCCCTATCCGAATGAGACTTTTTGCTCTATTCTGTCTAGTTGCCAGGGACCAGCAGGCCAGTCGAGTAAGGGCCACGCCCCTCCATTAGAAACCAGTCAAAGCGGTTCGTTCCGGGTTAATTGGCTGACGGGAGTTCACACTGCACACCTAGCAAGTCAGGAACCAACGTTGTTAAACTTGAATCTTGATCAAGTGCAAGCGAGACACATGAGGGATAACAGAATCTTGGAGGCATCGATTTATCATGACACTATTGCTCTATGCTTGATCTCAACCCTCCACCTCCTAATGCATTATTGTCCTTGAGCAGTCGAGATACTCCAAAGCTTGGAGTATCTAAATCTAGCGGCATTTAAGAAAGGGAGAGGCGCTATTGAAAGGATATCTAGTTCTTGAGAGCATCGATCCACTCCAGAGCAACCTTGGGTTCCATTCTGTTTCGATAGTCGGGGTCGATGTAGACGTTGCGAACGATACCAGAGCCGTCGACAAGCAGAGTAGCAGGGATAGGCACCTCAAAGTTGTCGAGGCCGTTGCGCTTGGTAAGGTCGACGCCGACCTGCTTGAAGAGGTCCTTAGCAGAGGACTGATCGAAGACGATGCCGAGCTTCTTGGCGACTTCGTTGTTGCGGTCTGTAAGGACGGGGAACTTGATCTCGTTCTTCTCGGCAGTGGTCAAGCTGTAGTCGGGCAGCTCAGGAGTCAGAGCGACGAGAGTAACACCGCGAGCCTTGTACTCGTCAAGGTGACGCTGCAGGTGCTGGAGGGCGATGTTGCAGTAAGGGCACCACTCGCCGCGGTAAAAGGTGATGAGAAGAGGACCATTGGCGAGCAAGTCATCGCTCGACACCTCCTTGCCGGTGGCATCACTCAGACGGAACGAGGGGAACTTGTCGCCAACTTGGACAGCGTTTTGGGGTTTGAAGAACTGAACAAAGTCCTCGATGGCGGTAGTGATGGGCTCGGAGCCGGGCACGCCCTTGAAGGACTGGGCGATGGCGGTAAGCTGCTCGGATTGGGAAGACATTTTGTAGGATTGTTTGATGAAGATTGGAGTTTTGAAAGGTGTTTTGAGAGTGGTAAAGTTGCTATTGTGTTGAGTGTTGTTGATGTGATGCTGGATTCGACTCAACACTACGTCCACTCTGCCTACTATATACTCGATTCCCTGCCTACCAGCCCAAACCGCATCATGATTATCAATCCACAATTATAAATCTCGAAATGAAATGGTCTCAGTTTGTCCGAACTGATTAATCCACTTGTGCCTGCCTGATTGTTGGTGTTGTAGTACTTAATGGGCCGGGTCCGCAGGGGTGGGAAGGAAGGTGAGAATTCGGCCGACTCGCCCGAATTCGACCGAGCTGAGTTGCATGACTCCATCTTGAAACCAACAACCACTAAGCAACTTTCTCCGAAGAACAGTCTTACTACACACGAATCATGGAGTCACAACCTAAGCGGATGAGACTAGGCACCAAGAGCTGCACCGAATGCAGACGCCGAAAAGTTCGATGCATCTTCCCCGAAGGATCAGACAAATGTCGACAGTGCAAACTCCACAAGGCGCCGTGCAGACCCCAGCAGGCTCCATCAAGCAGCTCGCCGAGCACAGCAAGTCTATCACCGGACTTTGTGCAATCGAACGAGGCCACTGTTGAGGCTCTTCGACTGCGAGAATGCCAGAGACTCGGTCTACCGCTAGATACATCCCTTGGCGCCATCTTTACCCATGTTGTTGGCAACTCCGTCTCGTCGAGGAGCACCTCCATTGATCAAGACTTGGATGCCACTGTTGTCCTCGAAAACGCACCGCTTATGAAGAATCTTAGAGAGACTCTGCCTACCCAGCCTAGTTTTGAAGCCGAGTTGCCGACTCGGCCACGGGATCCTTTTCCTAATCGTTCTTCAGTGACTTACTTGCCCTGCGCCCCGACACTGGCCAGCATTTTTGAGTATACGCAGCAATTCTGGGCCACTTGGCCCCTGGCATTCACGCCTACGGAGACCAATGAAAGATGCTTCCCAGACTCTGTACCGATGGCCATGAGATTTATTCAGCAATCCGTCGGGTCCGCAAACCCAGGCGTCGTCGCAAGAGCTCTGGTCTGGCTCAGCATTTGCCTCCAAGAGCTGCCCAAAGACTTCAACAAAGACACACCTTTGGCTCTTCCTTGGAAGGCGTCCAAGCTCATTGACTACTACCTTAAGGAGGTGGAGGAGCTACTACAAACTCACTCATCTCCTGTCTGCAGCCTGGAGTTTATCGAGGCCCTCACGCTTCAATACGAACTCTTCATCTTCATGGGTCGTCCATGCAGTGCTTGGAAGAGCACTAGGACCGCCTTGAACAATGCCATGATACTGGGCTTGCACGGGTTCGCCCCGAACGGACGGAAAAAAGAGATATGGAATGCTCTATGGGTACAGGATCGACATCTATCGTTATTCCTAGGATTGCCTTATGCTGTTCCAGAGCACTTCATCCGCCTCGACCGAGTTGACGAAAATGATGTCCTGGAGCGGAGGATCCTTCGAAAGGTGGGCATAATTTCGGGCCACATCACCGATCGAAACTGTCACCAGCTCGAGTCGTCATATTCAAGCACAGCTCAGATCATAGAGGAGATGGACCAGCTCAAGAAGATGATACCGACCGAGTGGTGGGAACCCACCGAGACTGATATAACCGGGTACTATGGCATAGACTTTACACGTCGTGCCATCATCCTCTTCTACTATACAACTAACAAGCTGCTGCATTTGCCTTATGTGCGCATGGCAGCCCAAGATAAGCGATATGAATACAGCCGAACCACCGCCTTTGAGTCTGCCGAAGGAATGGTGCGAGCATACCTGAACATGCGAGTCCTCGGGACTGCGCCTATGAGCTGCGACTTTGTCGACTTTATGGCCTTCAGCGGAGCTGCCATTCTCGCTGCCGACCTGATATCCAAGAGTATCCCCCGTTCGGCTGAAGAAGAGGAGAGGCTGTGGAAGCTGATCATGGAACTGGCAAAAAGCATGAGAGGTATGACCTCTGTGCTAGACTGCTCGGTAGCGACTCAGGGTGCCGAGGTGTTGGAGAATCTGCACGCGGCGCGACACGGGAACTTCTTTGGACCCGAGAACTTTGAGGTGATGATACCTTACTTTGGAAGAATGCGCATATCGCGGGTCGAGAGGCCTGCGCCTGCTCTACCCCAGAATGTCATCGAGTTCGAGACCAACGTCTTCAACATGCATCTTCCGACCGACCTCCAGCAATCATGCGAGCTGACGGAGAATTGGAGTTCTGGGTGGGATTTTGATTATACATATGAGTGGCAGGACGTGTTTAATTTTGAGCAAGTCGGCTCGTGATGGACATTTGGGTGCCCCTCCTTTGCGAATAGCTTCATCTCCAATCAACCACCACACAACACCACAACACCACTCGCCCAAAACACAGCCATAAAAACCTACACAAAATACAAAAACTACATTAGCAAAAAAAGAAGCGCGTAAGGGACAGACATCTTCAGGCACAACCTTTTTCGAACCCCAGGCCCTTATACACCGACATGCCCACCCTATGTCAGCATACGTCGCTGTCCTTGCTGTACTAGCTATCTTGAGGTGCGTTCTTCGTCAGGACCTGCTGAACAGTCGCCACCGTTACGCCATTCGGATGTCCGTCTGTTGAAAATGGGATCCGGGGAAGTGATATATAAGGGTAGTGGCTCTGCCGGGTGTCTGGCAGTGATGGAGTGTCGGGAGGCGTTTAGGGGCAGGTGACTAATCAACCCGGTTGGCTTTATTGGGGAGATAATGGATTTGGGTATGGTGATAGGTAATGGGAAATGCATTTTCCTTTGTATGAGAGGCGTTGGTTGTGCTGTTCTTGGCGAGTTGTGTTTCCGAACTCTCATGGTTACACAAGAATATGATGGCCCCTATATGAACTTCAAACCTTGACATTGACCGCACTTCGCCGCAATACACTTGAAAAATTGAGAAGAATCATTAAGAGAACAGAAGCAGTTTGATCCTCGCTCTGATTTTGTCTATGAGTGACATCTAGGATCGTACCAGCAGAAGTGGCTGGCTGTGCCAATGCCCATCTTAAATCCATTTTCTGGGTTCTATCCCCCAATCTGATATAACCAGTCACTTGAAAATGAGTGAGCAAGCCCACGCAAACTCGGAGAACGTTTCTATGTTTCCCTCAAAATTACCCTCTCTGTGAAATATGGGTTGCTAACCCCTGAAGTCGGAACCCGTGCCCCCTTTTACTATTCTGATGCTCAGGGTTGTTGCAGTCGGAGTCATCTACTCAGCATGACATATTGTTTAGGAAACTGTCAGATAGGGGTTGCTCTTTGTTCAAGTCGTTAGATGCTGCTACTGCTATCACTGAGACCATGCCATGGCTACCGTCTCTTGGACTGGGAGCCACTCCTTTATGCAAGGCCTGCACATCCTCGACGAGACATGTCTCCCCAATCTGTACAATTACTTTCGGCCGTGAAAGCAGGTATTGCTTGCCGCCGGTTTTAGACGCACGAGCCAAGGGCTCAGGAAAGAGACTGGCTTCTGCAATGGGTAACCTGTGGGTGCATACACGTGTCTCCATTCCCCAGACAGACTGCACTTGGCACATACGTGAGCTCAAGTCACCCAAGAAGCTCCAATATGTAGTTACTTAGATCGGTGGATAGGCGGCGTGTGTTCGAATGACTAAATTCGATGCTACAGAAGAGAACCTAGTCAAACATCTTGAGGCTGAGATGATTCTCTAGATCCTCCTTACCCAACAAGACCACCTGGATCCCAATCTACATCACTGACCACCTGTCAAGAGAGTTGCGCGGTACCAGCAGCACTCATCTAAGCTTTATGAACACCATGGGCGCCTTCTATCCTTCTATCAAGGTCTCGCGAATACGATGGCGGAAGCCTTGGAGCTTCTGGCTTCGTGAATGGGTATGGCATTCTGACGGGGAATATTTGCCCTGCCCGTCAAGAAGCTGGGGCCACTCCTCTTCGAACCGCGGCGATGGCTGCCTCGGCGATGCTCAGATCTTCAACAAAGGACAAGGTGGAACCGACATTGTCAAAGTCGGCCCAGACGGTATCAAAATCCTCATTCTCTTGCTGTGTCCCTTCCTCTGGAGTAGTGGTAGAGTCTGCAGCAGCAACATACCAGAAGATGATCTTGAGAATCCCTTGTCGTGTAATGCGTTGATTCACGGCGATGGGCTCAGTGATAGCCCTCGGGGGATCCTCGATCTTTATGGAAGATGGCAAGGTGGCCAGACTGTTGATATCCACGGGAAGTAGTTGGACCCGTATTCCAGTTTCCTCAAAGGTTTCTCGCAGGGCCGTCTCTTCAAGGGACTCATCAATGTCTTTGCGACCCTTGGGAAGCATGTATTCGCCTCTTCGCCGGCAGCGGACAAGGAGGACTTTTGATCTCGCTACATCTAGAGACACAGTACCACAGCTGATGACGAACTCGTCGGAGAAGTGCAAGCTTCTGCCTGCGAATGCCATCTTGAAGCTAAGGTTCCGCTCGAAGAGACCTATAAATGTCAATGACGTGATTGAGTATACCCGAGTTTCGCCCACCTACCTTGAATTGACTGAGACTTTCGTTTCTTCTTTGTCAAGTATTTCTTATTTTCCGTAGGGTTGGGGCAAAATGAAGCGCCAGACTTGGCCTTTGCCACAATTTCGAGGAATTTGATATGTGGAATCGGGATGTCAAAACCGGACCAGTCCCCTCTGAGGGTGTTTCTTGCTCGACTCAGGGACGATTTCTTAGAGAAGTCTGCCTGAATCATATATCACCTTGATCTTGGACGCTAGGCCCGGGCCGATGAGTCAATCTCGACGACTCTTCAGGCAGCAAGTAATGGCGGAGGAACGATGGGCCGTCCCCCAACCTCATTGTACGACCCCCCTTAATCTACCAACCTCGACTTGTGTTACACAGTGAGGAAGTTCGGCGCGTCCTTGAGCTGCCAAGAGTGCAACGCCGCAGCCCCTCGAAGACAAGCTGGCCCAGGCCGTCCGGCTTGAGCGACCATCACATCCTAGGTGGTTTGACAGATTCCTTGACCAATGGGCGTCCACGAGGAAAGCCCTTTCACCGCAAATTTAGTATCTACCGCCTCTCTATCGCTCTTATGCACCTTTCATCATGTACCACCACCCGCCAGTTTCGCTTCTCCGCCTCTGTCGCGATTCCGCCGTCATTGGGCCTTGGATCCTCAACAGCTGAGGTATGATGCCTAACACAGTAACCCCTGACATTGATCTTGACTGTATCCCACCCTGGAATCCATGTCCATGATCGGGAGAAACCGCATCGTTATGCCAGAGTCCTCGTTTTATTCTATACAGATTAGTATGGCAGAATTAGACACGGGTGTTTTACTAGTAGGAAAGCGGGTTGACTTACACGGCCATGGTGATATTGGCTCCAAAGAGGAAAGAGACCATGAACAGGAGAGGCCTCAGGGTGGGATGAAATAGGGAGAAGAGAAGAGGAAAAGAGAAAGGATGGGTGATGGTAAAGCAACGAGGTGAGCAACGTAAGGGCGAGGAGGGGGATGAGAGTGATCAGAACCATACTCGCACGCACAGAGCGAGGGAACCGACCATCATCAATCATGCAGCTTCGCATTGGTCTTGAAGGGAACCAGAGTTGACGACCCTCGTCATCGGCGGGTGCTGGATCGAGAGGACCGAGTTGGAGTGGTTGGGTACTTCGGGCCCCCGTGGCTGTGGCCCCCCTTCGACTGGTACGCCGCCTCTAGGAAGCCCAACAGTGCCCGGCGGAACCGGGATCGATCCTCCAACAGCTCTACACAACAGCATGTACCGCCATTGTCGCCTTCGGCATCTTCGAGGTAGATGAGAAGGAGACTGTCCCAGTCGAAGAAAGCGATGTATTTCGTCTCGTATTGGTTGCTGTAGTTGACAGCCTGCTTGAGCAGAATGTTCGAGTTATCAGCAAAGAGGGTGTAAATTTTGTCCGCCCTTGATAAGTTCTGGGCCAAGTGCTTTTGGTCGCAGAGGGCACGGGCAAATTCGTTATGTTGAATAACGCCTGGTCGCTTGTAGTCGAGTACAGCGAATCGACGGGTGCTGCTGCCACCCAGACGCTGATGCCAGGTCTTGTCTGCGCGAGCACGTCCACCGACGATAGTGGAAGCCTCTTGATTGAGTTGAAGTATTTGTCTTGGATGGTGAGCAGAAAGTGCCAGGTCAACGGGGTTGATCATTTGCACGGCGGATGCATCGCTGACGTCGGCCTCGAGTCGAAGAGATCTTGTCTCCTCCCAAGTAGCTAGGTACGAATCTCTGAGGCGACTGTGGTTTAGAGGCGAGATTGAGAGTTGAGCAAAGAAGTTTTGAAGGCGTATCCCGAACTTCGGTGCCTCTGCTGACTGAGTCGACGGACCGGAGATGTGAGCCCTGGGATTTTCGGCGATGGGGTCGGTCCTAATGAGCACAGGCATGTCAAAGGATGCGAAGATGGTAATGGCAGGCATCTTCACATGCTTATGATGACTCGAGGAGGATAGTTGGATGTGAAAAGAAAAGGGTTAGAGGTTAAAGGATAAGATTGCTGCAGTACAGACGACGATTTTGAACTTGGTCCGAGGTGTTGAGGCAGTGATTCACTGTCGATGCTGGCCCATGGCCAAGGCCAGGTCTCCGCATGCTTTAGGAAGTATTCAAGATAGGATTTATTGGTGTCTGAGATATTCTACCCTTTGCGTCCCTCTATGAAGAGGTCTTCATTTAGACGGCAGCCACTCATAGCAGCCTATATTCAACGTCAACCGGCATCATCTCATAAAGCTGGTCGACCATCTTATCAGATTGTAGCTGCTTTTTGCCGGAGCTTGAAACCAAAAAAATTGCACGCCTCTGCATGCTGGAACAATACAAACGGATAATTTTCTTGCTGTGGTTTGTAGACTAGTGGGCAGTGTTGAGGCAGCGCACCGCAGCGCATCGACTGTGAATCATCTCCCACTCATCTCGTGCCCTTCTCAACTTCCCTGCGACCAAGACTGATACAATTCTGTCTTTTCCACTACCAACTGAAGATCGACTGTTGATATTCACCAAGGATGTGGATCCCAAACAACGTTCCTTGGGAGGATTGGCCTCCGAGCCCATGGGTACCGCTACCAGATCCACGACGTCCTGCTTTCCCATACCACAGCGGTCTTACCCTCACTATCCGACCTCACATACCTCCCCCTCCTTTTGGACTGACTGGATATACCAAAGGACCTGAACGCCAGCAGGCCAGACAAGAAGAGGTCGCCAAGGTCTCGCAGAGTGAATGGTGCCTCAGCAATCCTCTGGCCGAAACCCCTCCGCACCCAGACGCCGCAGCGACACAAACGCTGGAGATTGTTCAGGGCATCGCCTGTGAGGATGGAAGAGGCGCCCAAGTTGTGCGCTGCCACCTCAGCAATGACAAGAACCGCAGCTACGTCGCCAAGATCTACGATCCCCTCTACTACTCCTACGCTGACCGTGATTTTGGCTCCCCCGTCGACGTCACCTACATGGCAGGCCAGCACTACAGTCGCGAGGCGGCAGCTTTCGAAGACCTCAAGACTGCAGGAATCGATGGTCAGTTCACTCCCAAGTACTACGGCTCCTGGACGTTCGACATGGTTTTGCTCGGCACTTCTGAGGTGCGCCCAGTGCGCTTGGTGCTCCTGGAGTGGTTGAATAGAATTGATCTCTGGACTATCATGGAAAGGGACGGCGCGAACAATGGCCTCCATACTATGCCGCCTGAGGAGAGACTTGAGATCTTTGCAAAGGCTGCAGAGGCAGAAAGAAAACTCGACTACTACGGCATTATTCACCGCGACTTTGCGCCTAGAAACGTCATGATTGTTGACCTGGCCACAGACGAGGCATCTTACAAAAGAGTGCTCTTGATCGACCTGAACAATTCCACCTGTATCAACCGCCCCAACTATAAACACAGAGAGTTCCACACAACAGATCCCCTTCCCACCAGCCCACGCTATCGCTGGTGGGGAGGATGTCCCAACGAGTTCTTGCAATGGGTGCCCGATCCGCATCGCTCCCAGGACGCTGTCTTCAATGGCTGGTTGGAGCAAAGATGGCCAGATCCTTCTAGCGAATACCTTCTGCCGCGCTTCACGCTACCCAGACATCGTCAAACGGCCAAGCTCATCGAGTACGCTTCGCCGGTCCCTGACACTGAACCTGTCTTTGCACAGGTATACAGTCGTCGCTACTCCCTCCCACCCGTGAGATGGTAAGTTTCCCTAAGAAGGTTTTCCTCTTAATGTAATGACTGAGTATACTAACTTTTGAAGGTCCTCGTCTGATGCATCATCTACAAATGAACTCGGAGAAGCCAAGTCGCAGAAAAGCCGTGTTGACTCGGGCGAAAGCGACCCGCCTCAGAGCGGCAATGGATCACCAAGGAGCGGTCCTGAGCCAGACAATGCAAGCCCATCCCAGACTGAGCTTGAAGAATCGGGGAAACCGAGCAGTATTGTTGAACTGCAAGACCACGACGATCCCCGAGGCGAAGGCAAGGCGTCGGCAGGTGGAAGCGAGCAAGACGACATGGGTCTACTTGGAAGCGGAATCAAGGAAGCGGAGACATCACACGGGAACACTGAGCCAGAGGACAGCCATTTCACCTAGGGTTAGTCTGGGAGATGGAGATGTGGTATTAGACCTCACGGCAGCGAGAAGGCACTCGGTGTACTCGAGGGCACAGAGACAAACATGTGTATGGATGGCAGCGATTCGTTGACACGGTTTCACTCGTTTGGAAGCAAGCAAAGAGGAAGGTGTTTTTAGGATTTGGCCAATAGTGTAATAAAATGTAGAAAACTCGAAGAGTACAAAAGTGATGATATTTCCCGGCTCTCTTCTTTGATCTCAGTGTGGGATGTGGTAGGTGTACATCTTGTGCGTTCTCCTCGTTGAGGGAGGTGGGAAGGATAGGTGAGATATATATCTAACTGAAGGCCTCCCACTTTGCGGGACGTATTCTCAGTATAGAACAACCTGAAACATGGCACCAGCACGGAAGCCTGGCCATAACAGGTCGTCGACGTGATGAAGGCGATGAAATAGATACATCGCATGCCATGTCGTTGCAACGTGCGATGTCCTAGGACTCGGACGAGACCTCTTTTTGTCTCGCTGTGCAAGTCTGAGCTATATAACCAACGGGGAGAGGAGCAGAATACGATGTGGCGCCCTTGGTCTGGTGATTTGTACATGTTCTCAAAGATGACGATGACGGTCGCGGCGATCCCCAAGTCCAACATCTCACGACCGAGATGTAGCCCAGTCTGCTAAGTTGAGCCGTTGCATTTAAGAAAACCTCCAAATGTCCTTCCATTTTCGAGATTCTCGATCAAGTCGTCATCCTTGAACGACATCCAAGACAGAGAGGGACATAACCCTTTCGTGTCCCATCACTACGGGTTAACGGGTATCCAGAGGCGTCTTTGGAGCATATATCTCTACAACAGTGGTGTTTCTCTTCACAAGCCCGGGCTGCTAGCGAGGACGCAGGTTCAGTGAACCATTGGCATGGCCCTTCGAAGGATGTCGACAGCTCCAGTCTCTGCGAATATCGGATGACGAGGTGACGGTCTCTGCTTGAGGAAGTACCAG
Organism: Fusarium sp. MBC 438; assembly: GCA_030779245.1. NCBI lineage: Eukaryota > Fungi > Ascomycota > Sordariomycetes > Hypocreales > Nectriaceae > Fusarium > Fusarium sp. MBC 438. The sequence continues at coordinate 140,951 of JAPFTB010000138.1, read as the reverse complement.
AGGGACTATGTGTCCATCTTTTTGGGATGGACAGTCGACGACGCCTTCGTTGACCCTAAGGGCCCATGAATGGATTGCCTCGCCTGGGCGAGGGCAGGTCTTTGACTTATTCCTCCCACAGCCAGTGAAAGGAATTGACTCATAGGCCAAGACTATAATAAAAGTGCGGAGATGGGTAGTTTCTATAGCGCAGAGATCCGTTGTGTCCTGAACGGTGTCTGACCAGCTCGGCGCGTCATCGTCATCCAAGCTCCAGGGGTGAATAGAGTATGCTCAACATTGATGAAGGCGACAGCTAGGGCTCAGTCGGGGTTTTTATGGGTTTTTGGAAAATGGCTGTCACCTATCTTTATGTCTTTGCGAGCAGATTTAGGAGCAGAATGACCAAGTTTGCATGCACTGACACAACACAAAGACAGCAAATCAACCTGTTGTTGTTATTTCGGTAACAATTTAATAGATACAGTAATTGCTATCATATCCAGCTTTTCCCTCACAAGATAAATCATAAATATCGCCTTGGTAATACTCTCAAATTATGGAGTGGTTGTCTGGGACGCTTGTCTCTGGGTGTTGATGGGGGCAAGCATCAAGGCGCAACTATGAGCTTGGTTGCACTGAAACACGCAAGAGCACAGGAAACTTGAAATAGACAAGCATAGAGTGCATGTTGCCGTCTGCATATTACCAAGATTGTTCATCATGGCTGCTGGATCGGGCACCAACCTGTTGCCACCCGAGTTGTTCACACGACTCAACTGTTTGAATGGACTAGCCAACACTGTCCAACATGTGGCTTATTGCCCCCTGTCGGCGAGCTTGTCGTGAGTATAGTGCCAATTAATAGTCAAGCAAACTTGACTGGCCAAATGATATATGATCAACCCACGGTTGATGCTGATTGCTTGGTATCAAGCTTGTAGTACCCCCCTGGACGGGTCGTGGCATCCCGTCTACGCCACCAAACAATATTAAACAACAACCAACCCAAGCAGACCATCCAGTGCTTAGAGAAGAAATTTGAACAGTGCAGGTCACCTGCCGAAGTGCGAGAGTAGTGCTCACTTGACCCCACGGCTGCACACCTTTATCATACCCCCTTTCTCCCTCTCAAATCTTTTCCCCTGTCAAGGTCTTTTCATCATGGCTTCCTTCGCAATGATGGCCAAGATGGCTGCTCAAAAGAAATCTGACGCCGACCAGAAGGACGACACCCCAATGTACGCCATACGGGACGTTCCCGGCAAGGGGAAGGGTCTCATCGCAACCAAGCCCATCCCGTCAGGCACTCGCATCCTAGCCGAAGCCCCCATCCTTACGAGCTCGATCCTAGAGCTCCCAGAAGTCAAGACTGCTCTCGTTGACAATGTCAACAAGCTCCCCGCAGCTGAAAAGGCTGCCTTCCTCGACATGGCCACTGTGGAGGATGAAGCTTGTCACCCACTCTGGGCCAGGTTCATCTGCAACAGCATGGAGGGCCCGGAGCGGGAGATTCGCAGCGTCTACATGACGGCCTCTCGCATCAACCACTCCTGTGTCAGCAACGCCCACCAGGACTGGAACGGCAAGCTGAGCAAGCTCACCATTCAAGCCATCAAGGACATTGCCGAGGGCGAAGAGATCACCGTCTGCTACTTCAACAAACACAAAGATCGGGCTGGGCGTCAGGATGCCCTCATCCTCTTCACTTGCACCTGTAGCCTGTGCTCTCTCCAGGGCCATCGCCTGGCGAAGAGCGACCAGAGACTTCGCACCGCGTCGCAGCTCTACGACCTCGTGACGAACTGGGTGGAGCTCAACCCCGACTCGGGATCGAGATGGCTCCACGCCACTCGGGCTTGTATCGACCTGTTCACCAAGGAGGGCGTGGCCGTGTTCCATGCTGGCTATCTCTACTCGGTCGCCTTCAAGGCAGCTACCCATATTCGTGATGCTGCTAGATCGAAGATCATGCTTGACCGGCAGATTGAGGCCAACACTCTCCTCTTGGGTAGTGACCACCCCAAGGTGGAGGAGGGCTGGCACAACTTCCAACTCCTCATGATCGGCGAGATGACGTCCTTCCTTCACGGAATCAATACGCTCGATTTCCCCACTGCACTCCAGGGCGAAGCCTTTGAGGACTGGCTCTGGAAGAACAAGAAGGCCTGCAACAACGGCCCTGCCGATCTCAGCAACGAGGCCGTTTTCCCTCGTTTCTCGTACCTTCCCATCGAGCAAGCGGAGAGCCCGGATTACTACGCTCTAGGCGCCGACGGTCGAACTTATCGACCTCTCAAGAACTGGTGCGTTCTTGCAGAGATTACTCGTGTGAGCACCGTGGCTGGGTGTAGCTGGCTCCTTGTCCAGGATAACCACCATACACTTTACTCAATCTCGTTTGAGTCTGGAGGGCAGAACTCGACAGCCCTTACGCCTAAGCCCCAGGTTGGTTGGACCGTTGCGCTCATGTATCCCAGACGGGAGGGCATCATGATGGGGCGAGAGCTTCGCCATCTGCTTCGCGTTACGGACCAGGGGAAAGATCTTGTCAAGGTATTGTCCCAGCCCTAGTTGTTGATGCAACATACTGACAATTCAAATAGATCTTCCAAGTCTCCATGGGCAGTCTGATGGCGCTGAATGCTCGCGTGCAGCAGTTCTCGACCCGACATGTCGGCGGAGCGAGAAGCTGCCATGGCTGTGAGCGCAAGGGAACCTCATTCAAGGCATGCGCTCGATGCAACCTGTTTTGGTATTGCAACCGGGTAGGACTCTTAAACTGACACCGGCGTTGGGTTGTTATGCTGATCGATGTACAGGATTGCCAGATGAGAGGTTGGCGCGATAAGACCCACAAGCACGACTGCAAGCTGCTCAAGGACCCTGACCTGAAGGCCATGTTCCACACTAACTGGGACAACATGGGCGAGAGAATGTTGAGTTTCCCTCTGTGAGCTCGTTGAACAACTGGCTCAGCACTCGAGGGCATATTGAGGTGCCGAGCGTGACGGTGGACCAGCGTTCTTGAACGATGACTTGCGCTATGTTTGGAACGGAACTGCATGGTTGAACATGTTCATGTATCGGTGTCAAAATTAAATCGCTCGTAAGGTATCTAAATGCAAATGCCGTCTATAAACTTTTACCGTGACCAGAATCTGATCTTGCTTACGAAACTCGCCGGCCTACCAGAGTCATCAGAGCTGGTAGGACCCGCCTGGCGGAATGACACTCGTCTCGGCTTGACATAGTAAAGGTCAGCCTCTCTGAACGAGTAGTCAACGTTTGGATTTGATGGCGAAGCCATCTGCCACGCTGGTGACACCTCTCCAGGTTCCAGTCTCTCTCCACCCCCTGAGCTGCCCGAGCTGGAACTTTCACTTGTGCTCTCAGCGATGCTCTCAGGGGTTAATCTTCCCAGAGGCTTAAATTGATGATTCCTCTCGTAGAGGCTCGATGAGGACCTCTCAGGTCTGGGGGATCGGAAGTATGTACGTAGTAGCTCTGGCGATACTGGCTCCGAGCCGAAAGACGAAGCACGAGGCGAGCATACTGACGGCGCTTTTGAGCTAAGTGAGCTATTCCTCTCATGATCGACTACTAAGCCCCGTACAGACAGGTTGGTGATAGTCGTAGGGCGTCTTGAGAGTTGTCGAAGGCCAAACACTTGAGGGCGTTCCTGATCCTCGTCCCTGTCCGGCTGCTCAGGGCTTGTATTTCTGTTGGCCGCAGCTATGGCAAATTGGACGAGGTCGTAGGCCGAGGGAACGAGAAACATGCCAATCATGAAGAGAGCATGGAACATCAATATGATATATCCGAGAGCACTGGAGGCCTTGTGGCTCGCAAGATCAGGAACCATGCCCACACACATAAGCAGGACGCATAGTCGGGCGCATGTTGCCACAGTAGCCCTGGAAAGTAAGCCAGACACTGACCAAGCCCATGTGGCAAGACCAAGCTGGCCAACTTCGCAAGCCATTAGGACAAACAGCTGCTCCGTTCCAAAGTGTTGCAAGCCTCCGATCACAGACCCGCGGAGCACGAGAAAGCCAAAGGTAGCCAGCGTATAATAGTCTTGGGTTCGCGAAGGCACTTCATCGGCTTCCTGCCTATGGAGCTCGTCGATAAGCAGATATCCCATATTCTGGGGGCTCCGTGAAGCTAAACCCCACCAACATCCCATGATCAATAGGCAGATCGCCAAGACTGTCAAGGCAGTGTAATAAGATGGCAAGAAGCGAGCCATGTCAATCTGGTACGTTGCCCAGGCCGTAAGAGGAAGTAAGAGGTAGCTCAGAAAGACACGCAATGCAACCCAGATGGTTGCCTTGTGACTGTCTTGAGTAGAGCCCTCCATACTCCACTGTCCACCTTGTCGAAACCAATCTCGTGTCCATCTGAGGCTCTGGCCGACGTGGATGAGAATGAAGAGGCAGATGAGAATGACGACGGCTAGAGTGGCGATGTTGCTCCAAGTGCCCATAGTGACAGGGGCACCCATGACTTGTATCATGTGTTCGAGGCCCGAAGTTCCACCAAAGGTGCCATTGATCTCATGGATGCCATCATGGATGCCAAAGTAGAGGGAATGCCTGATCACGATGCCTCGTTGGAGCATTAGAGTTGACCAACTGGCAGCGCTGACAATGGGTTGCAGAAACCCGGGATAATTGAGGCTGAGGGCTCCGGCAAAGAAGATGAATTGGATATACGAGAGACAATCGGCGATCCTGGTGAGGTGCGACCTGTTGGATGTCCTTTGAACAGAACCCTCTTCTTCGTCTTGTAGCGGTTGCACCAGATTGGACCACTCTCGCCAGCCAGCAGCAAGAATCACCAATACGAAGGTAATGACCGGACCCCAGAAGGAAATGCCTTGCATAGTTGGACCAATATCTGGTGTCAGGAAGCCATTCAGGCATCCAACTGGTAGGTCATCGGAGCCCCTGATATCCACCTCCAGCTCGAAAGCCGCCAAAGGCGCTGGATGATCGATTCGGAAATCGACTTTGAAGTACTGTATTCGCTTTTCAATCTTCTGGGCGGTCCAAAGTTTCGTCTCGCAAGTCGAGTTTACAATCTCGCCATGGTATCGGCTCGTTCCACCGAGAGCAGCCAAGCTCAGGTCTATCGAGGCATTCTGCTGACGGATTTGTTCGCACGATTTTAGGTCCGCATATTCGCCCGAGATTATCAGTTTGAGTCGTGTGTCGTTGTGTCGTTCATCGAGGGACGCCGAGAGGCTATAGGGAGTGAACTGAGGATGCGACGAGAGAGCCTCTCCAGAGGCCGAGATGCAATCCCGGATCTGGACATGCGCAGCCAGACCAGGACGCGCGAGGAAAAGTAAAAGAGCGAAAAGTAATGACCTGAAGGAGGGCATTTGTGTTAGAGAATAAGAAAGAGAGGTGGTAGCTGGCATGGCCGCCGCCGTCAACGAGACATGAAGAGAAAGGAGAGACAATGAAGGGACGTTGGAAGATCACGAACCTGCAATCAATCCCATTCCATTGCAGGGGAAGGGTTCAAAAGACCAGGCCTTTTCCGGGGCAGCCTTTCGATTTCTGCAAAATCCCCATCCAGGAACCCTGGAAGCCCCTGGCTAGTGACGTCGCAAGCGCTACAAGGCCTGTAAAAAAAGAGCTCTGTGGAGCGTCCAAACACCCGGTCTCTCTGTGGATGCCGCTTACAGAAGCGATCGTCGTCATTTCGATGGGGCTTAAACCGTCGTGGCCTCCATCATGGAGCCTCGGTGCATTGTGGCGATCCAGAGGTTGAAGAGAGCCTGACTCGTCCGTTACGCTAGCGGACAGAAGTGGAATCAGGCGGCCTCTCCGAAGACCCAATGAGCCGGAGCCGAAGAAGAAGCGTGGTGGATAACTTGGACTTTAGCATTGCCATTCTGCCATTCAGAGTGTCGCTGAGAGTGCCGTTGAAAGGTGCCGTTGAGAAGTGCCGGAGACTCGTGATGGCATCCACTTGAGGATGGGAAGAGCACACTCAGGTCACGTGGTCATTCACTGCGTGTACATTCAATCAGCAGTTTAACCTTTGGTCTTCTATTCCCAATTTATCTCAAATAATAACATCGCAAGAGCTCATTTCAAAGATCAGTTTACACTTGTTGCTTCCTTTGAGACAAAATCGGTGGTGTTTATGTCCTTTGTGCGAGAGAAGAACCAAAGGTTCGAGCTCACATTTGCAATAAGTCTAGCAGAGAGAAACGAAACACAGGGGCTCGTCCTAGATACCCGGAGCCTCAACGGTTTCCAATTGCCGAGTTGGTTCGTCAAGGGAGATCATCATCCGAGCAAAGGTGATGGTATTCCGCGGCTGAAATTCTGCAGGGCGAATCCGATAGTTAGACATTGCATGGGGCTGAACCACCGGGGAAGCGGATGATATTCATGCCCCCGACAATGGACGACGTTTCCTTCTTTCAAGCCCTGTTGTGTAGCCGAGGGCGTTTTCATGGTTCACAATGTAGATCGTTTTGTTCAGCTCTCCTCGACCTGGTTCACCAGCGCCCCCTTAGACAGCCATGCAGCAACAATGAGACTATCGTCACTGCACTTTGGGAACTCTGCTCAGAACGTGCGTGTCAAAGAATTTGGTTCGTTGATTACACAATGTGAGACTTAGCTTACATTCGGTGAGTGAAGCCTGTCTCGGAGTTACCAGAATAACAACACACTTATCACATTTGATGTACTCTCACCACCATTGTGGCTTTGAAGGTTTCGGTCCGCCATCGTGCAGGAGGGATGTTGACACTGGATCCCCGATGCATATGTCTCAAGCAGTCTCCGTTCATCGACGGAACTCAACAAAGTGTTGTCTGGTGTGAAGGAGGGGCGTGGGTTGAGTTGAGTTGGGATGTGTCTACTCAGCAGGAGAGAAAGGGACATGAAAGTGCATGAAGCACCTACAGCCCTTCTGATCAAGCCACAAAAGGGACGCAATCTTCACACTCGGGCAGTTCGTCCTGTCCCGCGCTTGCGGAAACAATTTGCGGAAACAATCTGAAATAGATATGACTGGGGATTTTCAATTGGTGTGAAAGGTGTTGTGTGTTGAAGAATTGGCTTCTCTGGGTCATCAATCATCATCATCTTCAACTACATTGTTTAAAAAGCTCTCTATGACTGAGTCGAACCGATTCTGACTCAGTTAACCCATCAAGAACCGGGCGACGGAGTAGAATCAAAGAGAACATTGCTCGATTTCCAAGCCTGATCTTCGGCAGTTTGCATGACCGGGTATCATTGAGGCTGAGATTGCCGGGTATTACAAGACGTAGATTGACGGATATTGAAACGAGACAACAACTCTTTGCATGAGATAACAAGAGAATGTCAATCAAGTATTGGCGGTAAGTTTACCCCGCGAATGGCTTGATTGATTGGCTCAGAAAGGCCGCAGGGGTCTATGTAAGTGGAAGGTCGAGAGAGACTGGGCGCGGGATACCGTTCTCAAAGGGTGGGATGAAGCAAGCCTCGGGTGACGACAAGTACATCGCTGTCTCACCTGCGAGGGATATCACTCGGCATTGGTGAAAGCCGTTCAATACCCGCTGCATCAACTGACCGGGCAAGCTGGTGGCTTGCCGGGTAGGCAGGGTGTTACCGCCCCGTTTCAGCTTTGGATGAACTCAGAGTCAACCAACACTTAACGCCGCCCAGAGCCTGATCTCTTATTCACCTCTTCACATCTCCCTTTCATGCCTATTACGATTTACCGACACCGAGAGGAAATCTAGGTCGTTCCATAAACATCAACACTTCAATTCTGCCCGGCTACAACAGCTGCCACTGACCTGCCTGTCGTTTCTCCGCCCAGTACCCTTCCCAAGACTGCCAGCGGAGTGATTGGGTAGTTCATCAAGTGCCCTACCACAACATAAACCCGATTCCTTCTATTCCGAAAGCTTCGCAGAGCGCTGCGGTGAGTTGATATAGGCAACAATGGGCCAAGATATTAGTCGCCAGCTCGCCCCTGGCCCGGTTGGTCCGTCACCACCCAGCGGACTGGACCAAGGCATACTCAAGCCCTTCACTCGTTTGAAAGAGGGCCCCTATCTGCACAACCGCTCAGAGAGGGATGTCTTCCGGATCCTCATCGACTGCTTCCGCCTCCGCCTGGACGAACAGTCTCATCACGACAAAAAGGGCGAAGAGGGCACCATTTACGCCGGTGCTGACGATTCTCTGCCTGCCTTCAGGCGGTTCCTCGAACTAGCGGCAACCCGAGAGGACTTGCTTCCGCCGTGGTGGACACCCGAGAAGCAAAGGGAGTGCGAAGAGTTTGGCATGTCTGGAAACAAATTCCAGGACTTGCACATGGCGCTGGACGAGCAGGGCACAACCCTCCAATATATGGACTCGCGATTCGCTCCGCAGCTTCGAATCCTTGCTGAGGCAATCTACAGAAATACGCCTGACGGAAACACTTTGTTCCCGAGGTTGTGTGAGTTGGCTCAGATGGAGGATGAACAGGAAGAGCTGGAAAGAACCGAGCAGGTTTTAAGAGACCATATGGCAAGGATGGAAAGGGAAGAACAACGGGCTTGAAACAATGTAGCAGTACCTTTGTTAGACACGCGAGCATAGGTATTGGTTTGGTCTTGGGAAAAGCACAGTTTTGTTAACAGTTTAAGCTGAAAGAGCCATTGGCTTGGGAGGATCAAGGTTGGAAGTAGGATTGAACAGGGCTCTAGGCTATCATCACATCAAATTGAATCGTCCTTTCTTTTACAATGATTGGAACCTTGAATTGTTATTGAGGCAAGTGCGTAGGGCGCCCTCATCCATACTTGAAAGCTCTCTGGCGGCTCAGCCATCCTCCTCCACATTTCATCAACATCCACCACTCCACCCGACATCAAGCACAATCTTTGGGTTCATCTATAACATCGCTACTTGCAGTCATTAAAATGGGAAAAATCCGTTCTCTTGTTACATCTTTGGGTAAAAGAGTGGCCCAGAAAGGGAAAAAAGACACCGACGAAGACGATGGCGACTCGCTCACCGGCGATTACCCCAACGAGAGCCCGTCTGCTGACGACAGCACTGTAGGTCATTACCCTGGGATTTGACAAGACCCCCATAGGCTCATAACTGGCTCGCCATATAACCAGTCAGGAACTGACCTGCGGCAGCCTCTTAAAGATGAGGAGGACGAGTTCGTTCCCCTAACGCGACAACCCTCCCGGCGGGCTGAGCATCCATCCACGGAAGCAATACCTTCTTCTTCTTCTCAGGTTGGCGTTGAAGACTGGTTCTCAGCCCCGAACACCTCTCGATCCTCGTTCAAACATGGTGAAAGCCTGTCAGTTGTGTATGAGGATCCTGTCAAAGAAGCAGAGCCAGGTCGAGTAGAGCCCACCCCCTCTCCACCTCGACGACCTCGCAAACAAGTCAGGTTCAGCTACCCTCCAGCTGAAGCAGGGCCATCTCGCAGACCTCCAGATTATACACCGCCTCCACCTCAATGGGATGAACGCATACGGACCAACTTTGGACAATCCTCCACTGAGGCAGAACAATCTTCTCTACCGGATCCTGCGCAACGTTTGCTGCAACCTCGCCAAATGAACTTTTTGTCACTCAATGCCATATCCCATGAGGTCTTCACCACTCAGATGTTCAAGAACCCCTTGCTCTGGACAAACCAGCAACTTCAGGCTATAAACTGCACCATGTTGAGCGAGTTGGCGTCCAGGCAACTCCCCAACAACGCAGCTTGGGAGCGCAATATTAAGTCTTCCACAGCATTCCGCAACCCGTGGAAGGACGTTGCTGCATCGCCATTGACCGCTGCCACAAGAGTCATCGATCAATTGAACCAAGGGACAACTTATTCTTGTTGGTACCTCGTACCGGCTTTGCTACGTGGGTTTGGCCTTTGGCCTGCAGCTTGGAGGTAACTTTCCTCTTCACTCTCGATAGATTCCTTTGACTGACGCATCCAAGATCGATGATCCCGTATCGATATCGTGAAGCTGACATCCTCAATATCCCAATCCATAACACGTACAGCTAGAAGGAGTCGACCAGGGAATACCCTCAAATGGCCCATTTCGAGTTGGGCAACCTTGACGACAATCGCAAATTTCTCTGCGGGACAGGCTCTGGTGACGAAGAGATGAAGCGTCGCGCGCAGGCGGAATACGAGCGAATTTGTCCTAAAGACAAGTTTAGCGATCCCTTTATTGTTGCTGTTATGATCGCTCTAGCCCAGCAGCAAAGGCTGTTCATTGACAGTCAACCGCCAAAGCCAGATCCGAAAGGAAAGATGCCCGCATACATGTCTGCCCAGCGAATCTGTGACGCTTACCAAAGCAGATCTTTCTTGGTTGGTCAAATATTCCTAAGGCAAAAGGCTATGATGCTAACTTGTGGGCTAGGTTCATGTTTTCGTCACCTACAGAGAAGCACCCGGCTTTCATGTGTACAAGGCACATGTTCCAATACAGCTCCTCGACAGATTAGCAGACCCAGGCCGGTATAGCCACTCTGGCAGAATGATTGTGAACCACCATCGCATCAACCTCAGAGCGCCTTCAGCCGTGCTGGAAGAGTTGAGCCGTGTCCTTGGCCTCCCAATTGACCAACCGCTCCTCAGAAACATTGGAAGCATGGGAAAGCGAAAATAGCGGCGGAACAAGTCATTCTAGCGTCTCTATTGTCTTTGTCACCATGGCTTGAATCTGTTGCCATCTTTGGCGTAGCAGTTCTCGCTGGTTTCCCAAGCCTTCCTCTGTTTCGTCTATCTCGTCCATGGTCTTGGCAATTATTCCCAGAAAATCCTTTAGAGCCATCAGCAACAGCTCATTCACCTCATCTTGTGACGCATGCCCATCATCCACGGCGTCAAAGAACCTTTGCCATTGCCCGGGGGTGCAGCAGAGCATCCGCAGAGCCACCTGAGTGCGGTGGCAGCCAAGTGTCTGGTCGTCAAGAGTGAATCTACCCAGGAAGTCGATACTCGCAAGCTCTGCGCGCTGAGACTTGTTTAGTAGCGGGAGTATCACATCATCAAGATAGACCTCATCCCAGCGATTTGTACCGAGAATGAAGCCGTACTCGGTAAGGAGGAAGTCGTTCGAATGAGGTCCATAGGACACATACACTTCCTCACCTTGACGATAGACACGGTCCGCTTTGATGGTGTACCCTAAAGGCGAGAAAGAGAGTTGACAACCCTGATCTGCGTGGTTGAAAAGGTCAGCGGCTGGCATACAGACCAACCGATCAGACTGAGCGTATGCTTTCATCTTGGGCATGCTGTTGTAGAAGGTTCTGGTGTTGATGAGCACCCAAGCGTATAGATAGTCATCTCGAGTTAAATCCGGAAAAGCGTTTAGGACAATTTCACACTCGCGTCGAAAAGTAGCAGTCTGTTTCTCCAGGAGGTTCTTTGCTCGCCTTGGGAGCAGTAGCTGTAGCTCACTCGGCCACATCATGGGCATGCCAGATTCTAGGTCCTCCTTGGTTGGGAGAACCGTCTTCCAGACGGCAAAGTCATCGCTCTTGTCAAGAGCAATCTCGGCAGCCAAGATGCCGTGAACTGACACGCCATGCAAAGCCTTGAATATGTGCTTTGGCACGGTGTCTATTGTGCGAAGGGCTTTCATTGGGACAGTCAAGATGGCCTCATTTTGCTAGAAAATTAATTAGAAAGATTTTGAGGGAGTTGGAGTTTCTTACTCTAATGTCGCGAGTTGCGACAACACCAATACCCCTACCAGGGAGAATTCGAGGTTCAATGCCTTTCAACTTGACGCCTTTGCTCTCGGCCCAAGGCAGGAAAGCTTCGTCGATGGACATTTTTAGTACATCTACCTGGAGACTCCCTTACCATTTACTTTCCAAACTTGTGAATATTTAAGTATCCCAAAAGGCCAGAAAAAAAATCACTGCAAACAAGGAGTTTTTGAGCCCTTGAGCGAGCTGTTGACTCATTCATCAATGGGATCCTTTCATGCAAGCACATCGCAAAGTTTCTACTGGATGGCGAGCTTCCAATTTGGCTTAGTAAGCACAAAGCCGAGCTTCGGCATGTCAGCCACGTGATGCCTCCAGCGTCATAGCTCCAAGCAGCTACTGTACCTGGTCACTTGGACCGACCTTTGGATGAGATCAAACCGTTGGGAACGCTCATGCTCCGTTCCAATTCTTGTTGATTCTCTTTGAATTGTTTCTTCTTCTTAAGTCTGTTGTTCATCTGATATGCGCTTGTCGATGAATCATACTCTTTTGCGCATTCCAGACCATCGCCGGAAGCTCTCAGCCTCGTGAGACGCTGCGACCAGCTCGAAGACACCTTTTCACATCTACCAGCAAGAAGAGAGGTTCTCAACTCTTCGGCATCTCTCGGCCTTGTTTCGTCCTCTAAGCGCTTCATTTGATCATACTGATTACCCCATTTCTTCTCTTTCAAAATGTTTTATCAAGGATCCCTCCAAGACGGAATCTCGACCGCAGTCGGTCAACAGAAGCTCGTCCTCTGCTTCGTGACAGGTATGTCTTTGATCCCCTGCAGCGTCGACAAAGGCAATGTGCTCACGTGTGCCGCAGATGAGAGCGAAGAGGGCGTGCAGTGGGAGACGGAGTTTCTGACCGATGACACGGTAGGATTTCTGGATCTGCAGATCAATGGCCTGGGGTTGGTTCTCTTGTCGCTAACCGCAGTGTGCAGCTGAGCGACCTCATTAAGGACCATGCCATCGCACTCCGCCTCACAGCCGGCTCTGAGGAGGCTGGCTACCTGGCGCAGATTTTCCCTCTACCTCGGACTCCTACTGTGGTTATCATTAAGAATGGTGACCTGAAGGAGTACATTACGCCTGGCACCAGCAAAGAGGATTTCATCCGGAGGGTCCAGAGTGTCTTCAACTCCACAACGTCGTCATCGTCAGCTGCCACCCAGCCGGCCCCAGCACCACCTAGTGCCCCAGCGCAGCCAGAGCCCCCGGCGGCTGCACCACCAGCCGCAGCTCCTCAGACTTCAACGTCTGAGAATGTTCGTCGGATATTAGCTGACCGGGCGGCTAGATTGCAGGAACAGAGGGAGGCCGATAAAAAGGCCAAGGAAGAGCGCGCAAAGGCCGAAAGGGAAAAGGCAAAGGCGGCCGCCATGGATAAGGACAATGCGGCTGCGCACAAAGCGGCTGATGCTGTGAGAAAGCGCAAGCAGCAGGATCAGGAGGAGCGTGCGAGAATCCTCAAGCGCATTGAAGATGACAAGGCAGAGCGGCGGATGCGTGCCGAAGAGCGCCAGAAGCTGCGTACTGAGACGGTTGAAACTCCCCTGGAGGCGGCGACCAAGCTGCCTTCCATGACCAAGGTCGGCAGCATGACGGCGCTTCAGGTACGACTCTTTGATGGATCGACGCTCCGGTCGCGGTTCAAGTCGGAGACAGCTCTCAAGGAGGTGCGCGAGTGGGTAGACGAGAGCAGGACGGACGGAAAGCAGCCGTACACGTTCAAGCAAGTGCTTACACCGCTACCCAACAAGAACATTGACGAGACGGAGGAGGACAAGGCCATCGGAGATCTCGGCCTCTCTCCGTCGTCAACGCTGGTGTTGATCCCCGTCAAGAAGTACGTATCTGCGTACAATGACTCAGGGAACATCTTTACGAGGTTCATCTACTTTATTCTGGGCCTTTTTACATGGTTCTTTGGACTCTTTGGGTCGAGGGAAGACCGTGGAGCGCCGCAGGCACCGGCGCATGACGACGATGCACCAACCAGCCCTCGGGATGAGTCCCGGATCCGGGCCTTCCAGAACCAGCAGAGAGACCAACAACTGTACAATGGGAATTCTGTGAGTTGCGTCTCCGTTCTTAACATATCATGGCATCTTCACTAACATTAGCAAGCTGAATTTCGAACCGCGACCAGATGAGGAAGAGAAGGATGCGTAATGTTTCCCAGTGGAGTGGGATGGAGATCTTTTTTTGTTCTTTTGGTATTATACAATGGATGGTTATGCCGAGAGTTGTAACAGTAGTATTTCCCCACCAGATCCCGTAATAACGCACGCTAGTCAAGGGGAAAACCAATTCCCTATGCTCTTAATCCCCAGGTTTGATATCAAAGTCTCTCTTTTTTTTTGTTCCCTCGTGTCTAAATCGTAACGGACATATGATGAGTCAACACTTAGTTGGTGCCGGCGGCAGCCTGGCAAGCCTTGAGCTGCTCAAGGTACCAGTTGCAGATCTGCATGTTTCCGTTGTTGTCGTCCATGCACTTTGTAAAGTTCTGGGCGGCGCCGGCGCAGTTGTTGTAGGACTGCTCCTGGGAAGCGGCCTGGGCCTGGACGGGGGCGGGAGCGGGCTCGGAGGATCCGCCAGAGAAGAGGCCGCCGATGGCGTGGCCGACCGAGGAGCCGATAGCGACACCGCTGTAAGGATCGAGGTTAGCTACACGTGTCTGGAGGAGAGGCTGTGACAGGGCCATGATGTGTATATCATGCTCCACATGGGAGAGTGTCCAAATGGCGGTTCGGGACTCTGCTCCGGTTTGCGATTGAGGACGAGGATGACTCACGCAGCAGTGCTGGCCATCTGGCCAAAGAGACCCGGGCCTTGGGGAGCGGCAGCCTGAGGAGGCATGGCCTGGGGAGGAGGGTGAGCAGCGGCGGGAGGAGGAGCAGCCATGGTGGCGGCAGGACGAGCCTGCTGAGGCTTAGGAGCGGGCGCCGAAGCGGTAGGGCGCGAAGGAGCGCGGCCGACGGATCGTTGACGAGGCATTGTCGATGTGTTCGTTAGAGAAAGGGTGTATTTGGTGAGGTTGAATTTGAATGTTGAGGAAAAAGAATGTGTTAAGTTTCCCGGCGGCGTAGAAGATGGGGAAAGAAAGAATGCCGGGGACTCGGATTTCGGTGGTTCCAAGCCTGCAAGGACCGCGGCCAATGGGAGACCACGGGTTTCCATGGAGGGTGCCCCGTAAGGCCTCGGTATAGGCATGAGCTGCGGCGGGCAAAGCAAGGGTCCAGAGGGATCCAGGGCCTTCTTCCGTTGACAGCCGCTGGATGCATCACGGAGTTAAGGAACGGGATAATTAACTGAGTAAAACAGTCGTGCTTGTTTATTTCTAGAAGGAAATTCTAGACGGGCTCTTCTTCTGTATACTCTATCATGAATTTTTGCTTCTTTTCCCATCCATACTTTCTACAACAGCCATTTAGGGCGTGCATCTGCCCATGAATCGGGGATACAGGCATGCCTCTCGTACTGTCCAGAGCTTGAGAAGCCAAGCCAAAAATCTGCAAACAGTCAGCAACAAATTCGTTCATCATGCAAGGCAAACAGTACGCACCGTTCTGCTCCGAGACCGTATCCTCCGTGGGGCGTAGAGCCGTACTTGCGCTGGTCCGTGTACCAGAAGTAGCCCGAGGGGTCGATTCCTTCACGCTTGTATCCGGCCATGAGCTCTTCCCAGTCCCAGATTCTCATGCTGCCTCCGACAATCTCTCCGACTCCGGGCATCAGGCAGTCGACGGACTCAGTCACGCGAGGATCGTCCTCGGCTTTTTGCATGTAGAAGGACTTGATCTCGACAGGGAAGTGAGTGAGGAAGATGGGACGGTTGATCTCGTCAGTCATCTTGCGCTCAGCAGCCTCGGCACTGAAGATGAGTTAGCAATGCGGTACGTTAAACTTGAAGCCTACACATACATATCATCGCCAAAGGTGTGGTCGTTGCCCTCCTCGTTCTTGATGCCTCGTTCCCGGAGCCAGTCAATGGCATCCGAGTAGCGCATTCGCATGAATGGCCTCTCAGGCTTCTTGAACTCAGGGTTGTACTTCTTGATGGCCTCAGCAGCGATGGGGTTCTCAAGAGCCAGGTCAATAACTCGGCAGATGACATGCTCGAGATGGGCCAGGAGGTCGTCGAATGTGATAAAGTCCAGCTCAGCCTCGACGTGAGTGTACTCGGAAAGCTATTAATGATTAGTACCCAACCTTATTGGTAGCAATGTGAAAGCACTTACATGGCGGCGTGTAAGAGACTTCTCAGCTCGGAACGACTTCTCGATACAGTACACATCACCCAGGACGGGCAGGACAGTCTCGAGGTAGAGCTGACTCGACTGAGTCAAGTACGAAGTCTCTCCGTAGTAGTCAAACTTGAAAAGAGTGGCACCACCCTCAACCTGGGTCTGCACAAGAGCAGGAGGGCTGACCTTCTTGACATCCAATTCCTTGTACGTGGTGTGGAAGGCCGACTCAATGACGTCGCGAACGAACATGATGGCGGCGGGCTTCTCGTGACGGAGTGTGAGATGTCGCATGTTGAGGAGGGTTTGGGTGTCGCCGTCGAGGGGCACCTGGTTGGTAAAGGCATCGTCGCCTCCAGGGGCTCGGGCAATGATCTTGAAGAAGTCGGCGCGCAGCTCGCGGTCCAGGGGGGCGTGGGCACCGGCGGGGACCTCCCAGAGCTCACCGATGATCTCCATCGACGTCTCCCGCATGAGGGTCAGGGCATCGTATGTCTTGGAGAGGTCGCCAGAGAGGAGACACTGCATCTGGTTGAGTCCTCGGCGGAGCGTCACAAAGATAAGACCACCCTGCTTGGCAACGCGCTGAACGCGGCCTTGGACAGAAACCCGCTTGACTCCCTCGGCAGGCTCATCCTTGCTCTTTCGGAGCACTCCAATGACAGCGGCGTCGGTCTCGCCAAGGTTGATCCGGACGGGTTCAGGAAGGGAAGGATCGTTGACAATCTGGATCTTCTTGGCCTCCTCCAGAACGGCCTCACGAGCAGCCTCTTCTTGTGCCTCCTTCTCGGCTCGCTTAGCAGCAGCCTCGAGCTTCTTCTTTTGCTGAGCGGCGTAGTTGGTAGCCTTCTTCAAAGCCGACTTTGCAGCAGGCTTGTACTCCTCATCATCCTTCTTCTTGACCTGGTACTCTGACTCGGCGCCGTGGCGGAAGAAGGCCTCAAAGATGGTCTTGTAGGGAGCTGATTCGGTTCCCTGGACCTCGGGAAGGTCGCTGCCGGCCTCTTCGTCAATGTAGATGACGGCCATGGTTTTTCGTCGTCTATTCGTTCTATCTCTGCGAAAACGAGGAAAAAGAATTTGGGCGCCACGAGATAGATACGGGATGGAGGGGTTTAGTGCCCCGCGATCGCCTTGGGCCTTGACTCACAGCCAATTCATGAGCCGATAGTGGGGGAGGAAATATTAGTCATTCCTTATCTGCCCCGATAAGAAGTTGCTGGGATATGGCAGCTTCGAGGTCCCAATGGATCCTGGAGATCAGACGCTTGGTCGTTGACTTGGACTAACCTTGTTTACTAGGCGAGTATATAAAAGAGCTAAACACATAGTCTTCTAAACCCAAGATATCCATTGTCTTGATGGGCTATCCCTCCCATCTAATGACGAGGCGATACTTAACTGTCTCTTTCACTGTGTGAAATGCAATCAGTTGGTCGAGGACAAGCATGGCGGGGCTGTCTGCCGTGAGACTTCTATTTCCGATTCGGGCTGCGAGGCTGCCACATGTTCTACCTCAAAGCCAACAAGAATCTGGTTTCCTGCTTCTCTCTACAGGAGGCCTGGTTTGATGCCAGATAGGTACGCAGCCCCAGAAGCCCCAGACGTACTCTCAGACAATGGACTGTCAACTGCGTCGTCGCCGGCCCGGTCTCCTCGGCAATGCTGATTCAGGCTCTGCAGATGTGCACCTGGAAGAAGACTCTGTGCGAAGGAAAAGGAGGAACATGCCAGACCGAGTTCAGCAGGTACATTGAGAAAAACTGCGGAAAGTCCTGCAAGGACCTGGACGCGACAGGTTGGACGGTTGTGCGCGAGGACACATGCACATGCTGCAAATATGCCACTCCGCCTGACAGCCCGTGATTGAGGACTCATGCGCGCCATGAGAATCATGTATGCAGTGCGGGTCTACAAACATTCACCCCGGGGCAACAGCCTTGCCGTGATCATCCAGAGATGGATGGAAGCGAGACCAGCTAAACAGGCTGTACGGATATATCGGCAAGACGATCTTGTTTCTTGAGGCCGAAGAGTTCTATCCCTGAAATGAAAATGTTAGACTCCCAAACACCATTCCTTTTCTAAAAGCCAAAACATGCTGCCTGATCCCTCGCAGACCTGCACCTCCTGGGGTATCTTGACAAGTCTCTGTCCATCTTCGAAATCCACCCCGTCAACCGTCGAGGTAATCCATTCTCGATCCCTCACTTCTTTGACTTGCTCTTCTTGCTCTTCTTCTGCTTCTTCTTGCCCTTGCTGTCAGGCGTCTCAGCCGCAGAACCCGAAGAACCTGCCGTATCCTCTGCTGGTCGCTTCCTGTTCTCGACAGACTTGAGCAAGGCCTTAGCACGCTCCTCAGCAATCTTTTCAGCAAGCTTGTTGCTGATGGTCTTGTTGTCAGCCTATTCAAGTGGTTAACATTTTCGTCTGTGTCAACATCATGAGGACATGGCGTACCAAATCAGCCTTTAGGATACGCGCGGCGGCTTCTTGGTTGACTGTCAAGTTTCGCGTCTCCTCCACCACAGGCTCCTCGATAGCCTTGATCTTTCCAAAGTACTGCTGTACTCGCTTGAGCTCTGTGAAGACGGCATGGTTCTGCGCGTCAGTGCCCTCGAGCTTGAGCGATGCTATGAAGATTATCAGCTGTTGCTCACACATACATCCCAATAACATGAGTATCGCAGATCGCATGTACTCACAGAAAAGAAGAGACTCAATCGCGTAGGCGGTCAGTGAAAACAGCTTGGCCTTGTCCAGCAGGGGCAGCTCAGAGGCCATACCCTCCAAGTTGCCGATCAGGGGCTGCAGCTTCTCCTCGAGGTCATCCAGCTGACCATCCAGTCGGTCGAGATCTGGCGTGATATCCTTAACGTCTGTCATCTCTGTATCTGTTCTGTGTAAACGATGCAGATGAAAAGCGCAAAGATGAAATGTTCACGTCGTCTCAAAGACTTCAAGGGCCAGTGCAGAAACTTGATGGACCTGAGACCCAATTCGGACTAGCGTGTTGGTATTTATTTATCGGGGCCTTTGCACTTGGCGGTGTGATGCTGTCTTTGAAGCTCAACGTCTTGACTACCAACAGGTTTAAATAACTCTTGAGTTGGCAGGCATATATTAAGCTGGTAATGAAGATGAGAGTTAATTTACGCGCTATTCAAATCTATCTATGCTTTCCGTGGTTTCTGTCTTTGTAAAGTCATGAGTCCTCGGCTTTCACCAGTCGCTATTGTTGTTGACTTCTGAGGCAGGCAATCATAGCACTCTTCATTGTGCCAAATAGAAAAACTGGTTCTGCAATATCACATGAAACATTAAAACAAGTGGTCATCGTTGACAACTGCTCTTTAACACGGTTTGGCTGTCTATCATTTCTTGAACGATATCGGAGCTCGAATTGACCAATAGCGCCTCCTCCAAAACCCAGCTCAGAAACCCCAAAAAGTCCCCTTGGGCCGCAGCCTCTGATTGGCCATGCTCCATTTTCAACTTGGAGGGAAAAAACGGACTCGCCTTCCGGCTGAACGATAATCTCTCCCACGCATTCACTTGACTTCTCGACATCACCACTTTTTCTTGATCCGCCACTGAAGACGAACTCGACGATATTAGACATACACCGACTCCTTCGACATTTTCGAAAGCGTTTCGAACAACGTCGAATCGGTCTCCAACTGCACGCGCCCCCATGCGCGCATCCGCCCTCTAGTCTCCAGGGCTTCCGGCTACCTCGTGGCCACCCAATTCCTCCTCCCCCACGACCCCGATCACAGCCGTCAAAGTGGCGGGCCTACCGCAGGCGCGGGCCACCGCACGAATAGCCCATAGATCGAACCGATGGCTTCAGTATAATGTCGGCGTGAGCCGCGGGGCTCTCACGCGACACTTCGCTTCCGCCACGACCCCAACCACACATCACAAAAAGCCCGAGGCTATTCCCCCAGAGCTGGCAAGCTCGCCTTCATTACGGCCATGGCAGGGCTCAGAGGTCAAGGCCAGGTCAGTTACACCGACATCGACATCTCCCAAGTCACGATTCTACGTCCCTTCGGTTGTCCTGCCGGCCGGAAAAGCCAAAGCTGGGCCGGTCCATAAGATCCATATCCTAGGCGATGATGAGCGATCAAGATTCATCGCCCATGCTCTCTGCAGTGTCTACGATTCCGTCGAAATGCTGTCCTTCCGAGACATGCCCAAATCACGATACCGAAATGTCGAAAAGGTCCAACCTGACAGGACGAGAAGCAGCGCATACGCCGAAAAGAATACGGCTTTAGCTGAGGAACCAGACACACCCAGCACCTCGCGTATTCATCAGTTACTGGTGACGGGTCGAGGATTTGAAGCTGTCAAAGCCATTGCCTCCGTCAAGGACCGAGTGGACGAAGACACAACCATCTGCCTTATGAATGACGGCATGGGCGTGCTCGAGGAGGTCCGTGAAACGATATTTAACGGAACATACTCCGGGCCCACCTTCATGCTGGGCCACATGAGCCATGCCTTAGCCTTCAACCGGAACCGTGGCTCCGTCAAGGAGCTCAAGGGTGGACGAACAGTTCTCACAATGGCCGACACAGCTTTGCGGTCTCTCAAGGGCCTGCGCGCGTCACCCGATCGAACTCTCGTGCGATCATTACAGCTAGCCCCTTCACTCAAGGCATCCACAAGTCTCTACGACCAATGGCTGAGGTTCAAGCTCCCGTCAATGATGTTTACAGCTGCCGTTGAGCCGGTATGCGTGCTCCTGGATTTACCGTACAATGGCCTTTTGCACAACCGGTCAGCACAGAGCATGATGAACAAGCTTTTGGATGAGATGGCTAGGGTCGTGGAAAACCTTCCTGAGGTCCAAGGCTCTACTGAGCTCATTAACTTTCTCCAAGGAGAAGGTCTCAAGAGGTTTTGCTATCGCAGAATCACAGGAAAGGCCATGGCCCCCAGCGAGCTTGTAAAGCGGATCGAGAAGGGCTTGCAGACGGACATGAACTACCAGAACGGCTACTTTTTGAAGCGGGCAAAGACTTTGGGCCTTGAGATGCCGACCAATAAGCTGATGGTGCAGATGGTCAAGGCCAGGCGGGCAGAGGCGATAGAGAAGAGGAATGCGTATATACCGGTGCAGGAGGCATCTATAGAGAGCATCAGGCAGAGGACGCAATCTCTTTTAGGGGGTGGGAGTCTTTTGGAGTAAGCATCATGAACTGGGTCATTTGGCGTCTGGGGAGTTCATGTACACAAGCATTGAAGGCGCAGCATCTCTAGAGCGTCCATTAAATTTTATTCAACGTTAAAAAAACATATCTCCATCGTAACTCAAAGTATTCTTAACGAATAAGGCACTTGACCTTGTCTTGCTGCCTGATGTCCAGCATCAAGGTTGATGCTCTGCGGGGTCATGTGACGTTTTTAACTGCCCCTCCACAGAACAGGCGAGACAACCAAAGCAACCCCGCGGTCGGTGTTTGGCTGGGCTGATTAACATCGACTTACACACTGTTGACGTCGCGATACCTCAGAAATCATGGATGACGCAGAGTTAGAGCAGGTATGCGATTCTCTTCCTACAAGCTCGGGGACACATCTCATATCATTTCCAGATCAGAAAGGCTCGTCTTGAGCAGCTCAAGGCCCAAGGTGGCGGCGGCGGTGGCGGTTCCTCTGGGCAGCAAGAGCAGCAGCGACAGTCAGTAACATCCTCGTTACACCAAACCCATGCTAACAAATCTCTCTGAAACAGACAAAACGACGACGCGCGCCAGAGCATCCTCAACCAGATCCTCCACCCCGAAGCGGCCGACCGACTGGGCCGCATCCGCCTCGTCAAAGAGGAACGAGCCACCGACGTCGAGAACAGGCTCATCATGCTCGCGCAGACAGGCCAACTACGACAAAAGGTCACAGAGGCGCAGCTGAAGGAGTTGCTGAACGCCATGGCCGATAAGAAGGAGGAGGAAAAGATTGTCGTGAGCAGGCGCAAGGCTTGGGACGACGACGATGATGACCTGGATCTGTGATGGAGGATATACTGCTTCTGCGTAAAATTCTGGTGGTTCTCAGTAGTTCAAGGGTTGATGGGCAACTTTGAGCGGTAGTGACAAGAGAATAAATGCTACGGCGAGACTTAATAACATGATGCCTTCCTGGATTGGAGCCATGCGCGGACAAAGAGCTGCAAGGTCTGAGGAGAACACTGATCTAGGCACACAACGACGAGATACTGCTTGTTACGAAAGCTGAGTAGTGAAAATTTCTGAGTTGTCACAGCAGGGGCTATCAACATCAGCAATTTTAAGGAAGAAATCCTGTAGCTTATCCAGGCCGATCATGATCGTCACGGTCACCCACGGGTAAGACTTGAGGCTACGAGATCTACGGGCATCTTTCGCGGGAAGCTTTGTTCCAGGATCTGAAAGGAGCTTGTAAAGGCGATAGCTTCATCATATTCCAGGTCGCCCTGATTCATACAACGTGCCAGCGTATGCTTTTCTGAGTGCGTTCGCGAGGACATCAGACTCAGTGGCTACAAACCAATCACCCGTTGGTCGTGAGCATCCATGTCCATATCATTCAGTATGAGGGTAGAAGCTTCTTAAATTGGGTCTATCGTAATATACTTACACACTAATCATAAGAATAACTAATGGTCGATTCACCACATTGGATCTAAGAAGTACAGGTATGATTGTGAGTTATACCCAAGTGCCTACCAAATGATTCAGGGTAGCGCACAGGTATAGAAATGAGACGATGAAGGATCAAGAGGGGTGTAAATACAACAAATTTATTAGAGAATAAAGTAAAATGCAGAAGATTCTCAACTTGTTTTTATTATTTCTTAACAATTACATTTGGAGGAGAACAAGCTAATTTCTCTATCTTGGTGTCTCATATCTTCCTTGACCCAGGCAACTAATGACAACACTTCTTCGAAGTGTCATCGGAGGGGGACTTTTGCAATTGTTTCCTGGGCAGACAAGGTCTATTTAATTACGCTGGGACTGATGATCAGGTCATCGCCATCATCAAGAGCCCGGTCGATCTACCTAGTCAGTGCAGCTCAAGTTGAGAAACCGGATCCATTGGAGACGCCACCTGATCCAAACTGAACGCGACCATGCCGCCGCCTCGAGAATCGGCCTCACCTCCCCAGCTGACCAAATTTCCCTCCAGCACTCTCCTTGAAAGGCCAAAGATGTCAACAAAGTCTGCTGTCCACAATTCAAGTTAGGTTCGCCTCTTTCGCTTGGTGGCATCCTTGAATGTAATAACAACATATTTTCCCGTGGTCTCGATAGCATCTCTCTGGCGAAGAGGGAGCCTGGTTTCCTCCTGAGGCTCAGTAGCGGGATAGAGTACCTAGAAAACCTTGTACTCGATCATAGTATGCATATTCGGACTCGAACGTGTTCTTCATTATAGTTCACGCCCGGCCCTTGATGGGCTAGCTGAGCCAGAAGACCGTATATTCGGACTCTTTGGTTGTCGAGTCATGCAGCCTATCAATTATATGACGCGCCAATAGTCTCACACAAAATGTTTCCCAGCACTGGGCGCAGTGGCTTGGATTTGAAGTGCAAACATTTGAAGGCTCCCAAGGTCTTGTGGGCTTAACCCAAACTTGATAAAGAGGTATGGGATGGACTCCAGTCGATCCAGAGCTTCCAAGAACTTGAGTGTCTGTTTGTTACAGTCCACACCCGTGGATGCCGTCCAAAAGGCTCCGATCTCAGATTTTTATCCAGTCAGAGATGCGATCCTGGGCGTAGATGACCAGGGCCATCCTTCACGCGCAACGGGCTCGCCGACCCAGCATGTACTCAGGCTTGAAGCTGTGACGAAGACATCGTGGGTAGCCATGGGCTGCTGAGCAGCCTGTCGAAGGCGCCAAAGGCGCTGCTAGCATTGTTGTGTTATCCACAAAGATGGGGGTGTCTTGAGGGATCTGGCGCTGGCTTTGGTTGCGGTTATACATCGCAGGTATGTCGTAGCGGGCGTCTCCAGAAGGAGGCAGAAAGGGAGATCCGGAGAGCCACTGATGCCATAGCTGACGGAGCAGCGAGGACGGCGATCCTCGAGCTCCAGCGGTAGTCGAAGTTTGTCCATATCAGTCGGAGGTGTTGGTACATATGTCCAAGTGTGTCTTGTAAACGCGCTCAAGAGAGCTTCCCCTCCCCTAGCACAATCCTCCGAGCTCATAAGGGCTGGAGGATCTTGGGTTCCTAGACTCACTCACGTCAATTCAATACCAGGCCTCGAATCCATTTCCCATTTTATGCGTAATGTTGATTCGCTCCGTATTCTTAGTTGCCATGAGAGTCTAAAAGTCCGAGGTCGAAGTTGACGTGGTCAAAGGATTGGGGCCAGAATGCACCGGCAAGCAGAGGGGTTTCGGATTGTGGCGACGTTTTACCATGAGCTGGAGTCATGCCCAGTCCCATCAAAATCTTGTTGTTTCTCAAGGCGGCCAAAACATGATGCCAATCGACGGTGTCGAGTGCGGCCTGCGTGGGAGAAGTGTTGCCGAAACGAGGGTCAGTTCCCTCTATGGCTCGAAGAACGGGGCTCAACGACCTGTCTTCAAGAAGAATGTCATGTTACCTCCATCTCAAGAAATCTCTGGTTGAGTTGTTTCAAGGTCTGGGATGGGATGGGTGGTTGAGATGGTTGCCCTCGTCCAGATTTAAGTACTTGTCGAGGGCAAAAACATCAGAGAAAGCCTTTGTTTGCGAGATCTCAAGGTTTATCCTATTTTCATTTGAAACTTTGTAATTGAATCCTAACCCTATAGTTATACTTTCGGTGAACCAAGAATAGGCTTATGTGTGTCCTTTCTTCTCTTCACGGGGCTCGATAGTATCGGCGAATTGGCCACATTCAACACAACACCATTGTACCTAAACCTTGACGAGGCACAAGGTTTTGCATTGACTTCCCGTCTAGGCATTCGAAGTCTATTCTCGGAAGTGTGCAACCACCCGATGTAGCACAAGGGCCCAAAGAGCCGCGGATATGTAGTCAGCCGTAGAACCACATGCGACTCGAAGCCTTGACCTGCAAGTATCCGATGTCATTTGGAAGCCAATCAAACAGTCGTCCCGTCTACTTCAACCCTCTGTAATTACATTTGAATTTATCAAGATGTTAGGGACAAACTTGGGCATCGTTGGTGAGAGCCTCGTTTGTAGGTTGAGCCACAATACTTCCCAGTCACAGCCATCAAGCAAACGCCACGGGACTGGGTACTCGGGTGAATGGCTCAAAGATACAAACAAAGAATGATGTCTCTTGTTGTTTTCTCGTTGTTTTCTCGTTGTGTACTTTTCTCACGCATAAGAGTCATTGTTTAAGGCTGCGAGCGATAATTCCAACATGTATCCCTCGTCTCACGCACTGCCGACGGGCTTCCAAGGATGTCAAGCCGCATCCCCAACCGATCAACCTGCCCAGGCATGCGGCTGACCATCTTGACGCTTTTCTAAGTGGCTAAATGCTACGGTACATCAGCCATCTAAGCGGCTGATTCGGTGTGTGCACACACACACATACGCACACGCACGTACACGTCGTCGGAGGCGGGAAGCATTGTCGGTCGGGGTGAATCTGGATCATGGCCGACGTCCGGGGACCCGGTCGCCATTCCTTTCTTTTTCCTGTTGGAAGGGCGCAGTCGCGCAGGAGGCGAAAGAAGAGGAGGCGATTTCAGCCATGCGCATCCATGAGGTGGTCGAGATACATATTGGGTGACATGCTCATGCTGGGGGCGTGGAGCAAGGGGGAATGAATGGTAGAGTGAGGGAGGAGTCATGCCATTCAGTCAATGGACGGTTGCAGGGTGAAACAACAGCAGCAGCTCCTCCTGCTCCCCCTCTCAGTCAGCCTGACACCAGCCCAGCTGCACCCGATAAACGATAAATCAGATTGTTGTGATTCTTTTCTTTTGTTTCCACCGCATTAAACATGGAGGGTATCTTCAGGCTCTGTCGCTCTCACTGCCACTGCCACTCACTGTCACCCTCCATCCACCGGCATTATTCCTCCGGTTCCCCTCTTGCAAGGGTATAACGCCAACTTTTGGTCTCGCACCTCAAGCGTACTCAAGCCTCAACAACATTAATTGGATGCTTGAACCATTCAGCCGGTTTTAGTTCTGCATCCGTTCCCATCCCGTCCGTCCCGTCTGACAGCCAGTCCGGGGTACTTGATACCGTACCATCGGCAGATGTACCCAGGCCCCCTCTATCCGTGGGATATCAGAAGGTTCTGGCTCTTCATGCAAATGCAGCTGTTGTTTCTGCACTTCTCCTCACTTCAATTCACAATCTCTCTTCTCTCGCTCGCACGCATGTAGGCTGGCTAGCATGTAACCTACATACAGACGGGTACTGTTATGGACCAATACTGGGACGTAACCCGTTATAAGACACGCATATTATGACAGAATTGTCCCAATCAAACACCCATCCATCCATCTCAGTCTCAGTCCCGACGCCCGCGGGAGCCGCCCCCGCGACCTGACCTGCACTTCACTGCACCTTCCTCTACCTACCTGACCTACGTGTTTGCCAGTTGAGGCGGACCAACGAGCGAACCAGGCCATGAGCCGACCTCTCTTTCCTTCCTTCCCTCCATCCATCTTTCCATCCCGTTTCTATCTCTCGCAGAATCACACCACGTGACTGACAGCTCAGCTCGAGGTAAGCTCATAATATTTTAATCCTTGTTGCCCGCCGCCAAATCGAGGGTTTTTTCTTCCCTATCTCCTCCAAAATTACAACATCACCACTACCACTCAGACTCTCGAGACTGCGGGGTGAATATGTCTATCATAGACAATTGACTCAATCTCATCTCTTCTCGTCTCGTGCACTAGACTCGAGTTCTCTCGCTTTTGTCTTTTCTACATCTTCTGTCTCTTCTTGCCTCTTATTACCTGCCTTGCCTTGCCTGCTTCCACCGACGGTAGCCAACCTACCTACCTCCAGTGATCCCGGCCTCTTTCAACAAGCTGCCTACCATGATTCGCCTCCCGGACGAGATCTGGAATTCCATCTTCTCTCGGTACTTATGCGACATACCCAATGTACAATGGATTCTGCTTCGGGACAGGCTCAATCGCGACCCTCTCAAAGTCCTGTTGATTCTGTCTCTCGTATCTCGCCAGTTTCACCGTGTAGCTCAGGGTCTGCTCTTCCAAATCATCGTGGCCGGCGTTAGAGACGATGAGCACGAGCGCCAGATCAAGCTCGCCCGTACCCTAGCTGCTCACCCCGACGTCGGTCTCAACACTAGGGCCATCTGCATCGACGATATCGAATGGCCAACAGATCCCGTGCTTTCCAACATGCTCAAGGAGCGCATTGACTCTCTCAACATGCCTCAATCCTTCCAGAGACTCTGGGACAACAAGATGGGTAGTACCAACGTCAACATGACGCCTCGCGACAGAAACAACCTGACAAGTTTTATTCTGGCCCTGACACCCTACGTGAAACTGGTCGACATCACGTACAGTTGCCCGTCTCAAGCCTTGTTCTGGCTACTAGGTGGAAGTCTGGGCAAGCGGAAAGAGCTTGCCTACACCGAATGTAGCGAGTTTTGCGATGAGGACGCGCAGACGCCCTACGGCGGCAACGTGGCAGAAACCTATGCCAACCATCTCCCAAACTTGCAAGAGTTACGCCTGAGAGGCGTCGGTTACAACTCGGCCATTGAGCCAAGCCCACCCATCACCGACTTTCGGCGCGTCCTGCTTCACCCCAACCTCAAGACACTACGAGCCCAGGGCTTCCACTGGCTGGGTTTTGAGAAGGAGACGAGACTCTGGGCCAGCTTTCCCATTCGTCTCCAACGTCTGGACCTCATCGAAGCCATCATTGATGCTCCAACAATCAGACACATCCTGACCATCTGCAAGGATCTCCGTAGCCTCTACATCACACTCGGGAATGTCCGCAAGTCGGGATTTGATATCAACTGGGAATTCGACCTGAACAGCGTTGGCGACTCGCTGAGGGGACCAGGCCGGAAGCTAGTCGAGTTTGGCTTACACACCGACAGCTTTGAAGAGCATCGCCATTGTTATGGGAGAATTGGCTCCCTGGAAAGCATGCGAAACCTGAAGCATCTCTGTCTCACGAAGGAACACCTCGTGGGCGTCCACGGGTTTGAAGGAACGCCGCTCATCAACGAGGCCCTACCCTTCACACTAGAGACGGTGTGCTTCTACCCCGAATATCACGTTTCCCCGGAAGCCGACTATCCCGACGTCTACCAGGAGGTCAACGACGAAGTTTGCGGTGTGCTGGTGGGCGACGACTACCCTGACCTACGAGAGGTTACGATATTACGGTTCAGCACGGAGGAAAATATCAGAGGTGGTGAGTTTGGCGGCGCTGTCGAGGGCTGGGACCTCGTTGAAACGATACAGATTGAACCGGGGTACAATCCCAAGAAACTGATGCACCTTAATACATATCTTACTCGGAAAAGGCCATTTGGGCCGGATGTTGCGATCTCAGCTTAATCTTAGGGGCACAATTGACGATCTACTTGGGTAGTGTTATGAAGCGGATTGATATTGGATTGGGTAAATTGACATGAGGCATGACTTTCGGAACCTTCATTGATACATTACACTCGTTTGGCGGATCAGGATTGGGTCTGGTGGTGAATGAATATCAATCTCAGTGAGAGAGGCGTCGTCTCGAGACGCTGGAGGAGGTGCTTATGAGTCCTTGACTGTGTTCAACAGATCACAAGAACGATCAGCTAGCAAGATCCTTTGACTCATGATTAAATCGAATCACCAGAAAAAATAAATAAAGAGTTACTCACCAGTTGCCTTGTGAAGCTATTCTCGCGTGACGTTCTTCTGGTTTGCTATTTTGGGTTGGGAGCTTAGTCATGTCGGATGCCCATGTCTCCATCAACACCACCGTTCCTCAACATCGTACCATCACCAACCTGTTGCCGGATTGTCTGTCGCGATGGAGGCTGCTCTGCCACGGCTGCGGTCAATTGGGTCTGCCCGACAGGGCTACACCCTTTTACGTGCTACAGCTTGTGTTTCTTGCTCTCACCGCGGCTTCTCGAGCTTGAACCGGCCCCCGCCAAATTATCCCGGCCATGTGCCTCTGACGAGGGTTGAGCGGGCTTCAATGGCCATTGGGGCTAGTCTGTGGTCTTTTTTCGACCCGTATCGCCATGGTATGCACTCTAAATCTTTTTAAATACTCTAGCTAACTCGTCGCAGACCTCATCGCTGCCACCGGCGAGGCCACCGCAACACCATACTTCATCTACCGACTCCGCGATGCCATGCTCGCCGACCCGACCGGCCGCCGCATCCTCCGCGCCCGACCCCGCATCTCGTCCAAGACCCTCTCCCTCCCAGCCCTACGCGCCCTCCCCGAGAACACAGTCGGCCGCGCCTACGTCGGATGGCTCGACCGTGAGGGCGTATCGCCTGATACCCGCTCCGCGGTGCGATACATTGACGACGAGGAGTGCGCGTACGTCATGCAGCGATACCGCGAGTGTCACGACTTCTACCATGCCCTCACGGGCTTGCCAATCGTGAGGGAGGGTGAAGTCGCACTCAAGGCGTTTGAATTCGCAAACACGCTCCTCCCCATGACGGGTCTGAGCATCTTTGCAGCAGCGACCATGAAGCGCAGCGAGAGACAGCGCTTCGCGAGCATCTACCTCCCCTGGGCGATCAAGAACGGCGCCCGGGCGAAGGAGGTGATCAATGTGTTTTGGGAGGAGAGGTTGGAGGACGATGTGGATGACCTGCGGAGGGAGTTGGGGATTGAGAGGCCGCCGGACATGAGGAGTATTCGTAAGAGGGAGAGGGAGGAGAAGAAGAGGTTGAAGGAGCTGAGAGAGGGGGGGTTTTGATACCCGTTTGTACCCGTCGCCCCCTTGATTAGCTTTGTGTAGTTGTACTGTAGTGTAACATATCTGTGATTCTGGTGATGTCTGGGTACTTGTTCGTGGAGCGAGCCAAGAGTTGGTAGGTGGTTGCTCCCATGTGTGTCGTGGTCCTGAATAGATGTCTGACGAGGGCTCACCACATGATGAAGCTCATGGCACCTATGCTCAGACTGACATGGCCAATGGGCTGATGAAGAGCTTGTGGCGCCAGAGCCAAGTTTGAGTGTGTGTGATGACAAGTCGTCATCCCAACGGCTTCGAGTTGCCTCGTGATGGGAGTGAGTATACGCTAGTATCGTCATGTCGCCATGTAGTCTAAGGAGAAGACAAGACACTAATACTAAGGATACATAAAATAGCAATCGAGTATAAATCATAACAGTCATATATGTTTAATTCTTCCTCTTTGTTAGGTACATTATTTCCTCGTAAAATAAGAGTCTTTCCTCAGAGTTGGAGGTACTTTGCCCTTTTGCTGCCTGTTCTCTTTCTTGGACCGCGTGGGCGCCAACGACACTGGAACCCATCCTTTTCATTCTGGTAATGAAGAGCCATGGCATTAAAATCCAGATAGTGGACTAGCAAGTTCCTTTCTCTTCACTCTTGTCTGATTTCAACGTCGAGTTTGTCGCAATCCAGGGGGCTCTGATTCTAGTCCGCCCCCAACATCACCCGTATCAGACATTTACAAGACACTTTCGATCATTCACAACTCCAACTCGGACAATCAATAGCTAAGGGTCAATTATAGATTGGGCAGCAAGTGAATCGACCCTCAAGTCAAAGTATTATTAGTAGAGGCAACCGTCAATGGTGCAGCTTCGAGCCGGGAGTTTCCTGCAAATGTCTAGACCATCCACCTTTCCGGTGTCATTAACATCCCTAGAGCTTAGACCCTATAGCTTCCTTTGGTTCTTCAAGTTCCTTCTCATCCTTGGAGTCTCCCCCTTCCTTGTTCGTCTTCTTCTCAACCCTCTTCTTCAACTTCTCAAACTCGCCCGGCGGACAGCAGTACAAGATAATATCAGGTTCATCCCCGTACATGACCGTCCCCCACTCGTAGTCGCCGCCAGCACTCATCCAGCCATAAGTGTACACAAGTACACCCGAGTCATTCTCGAACACCGCTGTCTCTGGTTCATCGTCCTCGCTTCCATTATCACTCTCGACATCATCATCAGCGTCGTCTGTCTCGTCGTCGCTTTGGTACATGGGTGACGCCTCGACAAACACTTTGGGAAGCTCCTCGCCGTACATCGTCTCAATGATTGCATTCATAAAATCCTCCTTTGTCACGCCATTTTCGTTCTTCAGCTGTATGGCGGGCTCCGAGGGGGACTGGCAGCAGGGACATCCCATCACGTCCATATCGTCGAACAAGGTGACGGAACACGTAGAAACGGGCGGCTCGGTCAGGTATTGAGGAATCTCTTCGTTCTTCAAAATTGAATCCTTGAGGCTTGTAAAGACTCCTCGCCAGTATGTCTGGAATGTCGAAGGCGAAGAGGGGTCAAAGGGTGGGCTGGCTGGAAAGGCCTCCTTGGTGGCATCAGCAATGGCATCAATCATCGGCCGCCATTTTTCGAAAATGGGACCCGGGTCAGAATCTTCCTCGGATTCTTGAACATCCTTGGTCTCGTCGATTTGAGCCTCCTCGAGGATGTTGGCCTTGTTGATGTCTTCTGTAGCCATGGTGGAGTGTCGTCTGAAGTTGATCAATGCCCGTGGTTCGATAACGAAGAGGGGAGAACAACGCAATGAATATATAGAAGGTCTTGCAGGAGATAAATGCTGCCTCAATGTCAGTTATCTGATTGTAGGGAAGAAGCCGTCAGGGATCACGGCCTGACTCACACGGCGGCTCAATGCCTCAGCCCCTAAACGATCAATTGTTCCATAGAGGCGAGGCTGAGGGATAATCCTTGAAAGTGTTCGAATTGGGACTTTGAATGACATTTGTCTTTTCCTATCACAATGTCAAAACAGGAGGTCTGCGCCTCAAATCAATCACGGGGCACAGAGTTGGGCATGTCAGACGGTTGTCGAAGCGAGGTTTTGGTGCTTACATGCCCAGCATGAGCCCAGCCTCAGGCAGCAGTCACAGGCTACAGTGGCAGGCAACAATGATTACTGCGGTAATAAACAGCTCGTCTTCTCTTGGCATCTTAACTAGATGAGTCTAACAGCGTATTTAAGTTGTAGTTCAAGAAGCAAGGGATACAACACACCAACGATTCAGCATTCCACCAGACTTCTCATCACAAACTCACTAGCATCTCGATGAACTAAGAATTTGAATACTACAAGTCTTATAATAAAGTACTCTAAAACATTGTATAGTTCTTCATCTATGTGTTTACCAATTGGTCGAGGCGCAAGATCCCTTTTGTTGTAAGAGACTGTTAAGTCCTACTACTGGGATGAATACGCGACCAATATTTAAGTCGGTATAACAAATACATTGAACGCTACCATCCAGGTAGTAGCTACAAGATTAGGGGCTATTGTTTGTGAGTTTCAAGCGTACACGAGCTGTGCAGCAAGTTCCTTTCAAAGCGGGAGTTGTGGAACACATTACACAAGCATGTACAGAGCCACCAGTCCAGAAACATGATCAGCGAGAGCAGAATCAGGTCATCTATATTGTGTCAAATATCTATTCAGCTTCATGCTTTCTTCAATTCTGCATGGCCTACCTTCTTCAAATCGACGGACAGGAAGTCTCACCAATACCGGGCGATCTAGGCACGCTCTACCATGGACCTGCATGCAGGAGTTTTGAGAAGAACCACTAAATCCAGCTTCGGAATCAGTTGTCCATACACCTTCTGTTTGCTCCCCTCGCAACCGAGTGTCCCCCGTTTCAACCCGCTGCATCATCCAACCAAGGGCCGTGATGTAACCTTGGCAAGAGCTCATAGCCAGCTTGAACCCATCAAACGCGAGAGGTATGAAGAGCCTGCTCAGTCCAGGTAGAGTTGCGAATGCCCGATGCGGAGTGAGTCCTCTAAGGTCCTCATTTCCATCCATACCATGGTAGAACCCCTCTTCCAACCTCAGTGGCACCATTTGAACACCTCACAACACGAGTAGACACGGGACACAAGCCCATCAACACACTCATTCAAAGTCAATAATCGCTCTGTTACGCCTGTGCCTAACCTTACATGCCTAAATCTATTGATACAATTGAGAGAGGCCGCGTCTCCAGTTTTCCTTCCTGAATCGCTTCCTCCTGACATTTGTCCATTCGCATACCACATCCTTTCCCGGAATCAAGACGCCACTAGTTGTTGCATTAAACGAGGTACATTCACTGCATCCTGGTCCAGGAAGCCATTATAGCAATCTTGAGGCAGGTGAGCAGCCCGGACGAGGCTGTTTGGTCCTGGTTTCCTACCGTCGTCCGGGTTGATCACGCCTTGGGCCCCGGTCGTCGCCAGAGGTCTGGCTGAACGAAAGTTAGGTTGCTACCTGGATCGAAGCTTTTAACTGCGTGACCTAGATGAATTAGCCATGTTTCACCACAGTAAGTGCAGTGAAGGGGCTTTCAACATACCAAACGCCCGCTTAGCTTTATTCTGGGCGTGGTCGCTTAGCACCGTGCGGGTTGCCCCAATCGCCGCCTCCGCCTTGGTTCTGGTTGAAGCCAAAGCCGGGGTTGAAGTTGGGAGGCATGCCTTGGAAGCCTAGGGAGGTTAGCTATACTCCATCACAGTCTCTGAGTTTCAACGTACCAGGCATCCCGTTGGGGCCCATCATGCCCATCCCCATGTTCCCAGGCATACCCATAGGCATTCCGCCCATGGGGTTCATACCCATCATGCCTCCTCGACCTCCTCGCATTCCACCGGGGCCACCGCGCATGCCTCCACCCATCATGCCGCCTCGGTTGTTGAAGCCGCCAAAGTTGCCACCGCCCATGGGTCCGTTGAATCCACCTCCCATGTTGGGGTTGAAGCCGCCCATGTTGTTATTGTTGTAGTTGCGGTTGTTGTAGTTGCCCTGGTTCATACCGCCACGGTTGTATCCGCCGCGTCCACCTCGGAAGCCGCCGCTAAAGTTTCCTCCCATGTTGTTGCTGCGGTCGTTATAAGAACCTGACGATGAACGGTTCTGGTCCTTGGCACGGGCTGGGGCGTCCTTGGGCAGTGTCTTGAAGGGGTTGACATTGGGGTTCCAGTAGCTCAAGTTGATCTTCTTGTGGCCAGCTTGGTTCTCGGCCATGATCTGTTCGACGGTGTGCTTGAATGCGGTCGCCGCCTGAGGTGAGTAGTACTCGACGTATGCTTGGCTAGAAAAAGGTCAGTTACTCCATCTAGCTCATCATTTCCTTGAGAATCGTACCCCTTGCTCTTGCCGTTGACCTTGTGCTCGCTAAATGTAATGTCCTTGAGCTCTTCTTCACACTCAGCTTGTCGTGCCCATCCTCGAATGTCATCATCCGTGGTCCACCAATTCAACTCGGAGATCATGACTGAAGTGGTAGCAGCCTGATCAACTGGTCGATCATCCTCTTCCTGCTTTCGCTTGGTCCCTTGTTGAGAGCCGGAACCGTGATGTCCAGGATCGTGGCTTTGACCCCGATGGCTGTCTTGCGGGTGGTGCTCATCCATGTTCTGATCATCGTGGCTATCCCGTCGGTGGTCGTCATGGTGGTGATCCTGGTGGTGGTCGTGGTGACCACCATCACCGCGCTGGTCATCCTGCTGCTGCTCGTTGTTGGCATCGCCGTAAAAGTCGATCTCAAAGTCCTCTTCGGCCATTTTAGCCAGTTCGATGCACAAGGCACAAGTTAGTGCCTTGCAAACGATCTAAATGTCAACGAGGATTAGGTTGGTCAAAAGTGATAATTAGTCTGCGAGATACACGAGACGGCCTCTGGTCTTTACACTTGGTCATCAGCCACTGATCGCTCCGTTTCCAAAAACCGCACCCCAAAGACTTAGAGGCCTTGAAACACCAGTGTGATAATGATGAAAGATGAACAGGACTGGAAGCTTGCAATACGTACACTCCTCGGGTGACAGGATGGGTTGAGGTCCAGGTGATACCTCCAGACAAGATGATCCTCGACAAGGATCCAATCTTGAGGACGAAGCTCTGTGCTCGCAATCCTCGATATCTAGCTCCTGAGCAAAGGCACAGGTACAGGCGGGGAGCAGTGGAATAGAGGATGCCGTCTAGCCCGATCAACCTTCCTCCTTTCCTTCTGCGAGCGCTTCCTTCGGTCGGTGATCAATCGCGATTCGGTCGCTGGCAGATTCGACGTCGAAAACTGCGCTTGGGTATCTGTCGACGTCTGGCTGTCCGATTATTCAACCGGCGGCGCGCGGTTCGTTGGTTGTCGGCCCTTTCGTCACCGTTCTGAATCAGACTCTCGCGGCGCACGCTCACGCAGGTCGAACTCAAGAACTAGCTAGCTTAATGAATCAAAGCGCCAGTAAGCAAACTCGAAAGAAAAAGAATGAAAAGGATAGAGAACGTTTGAAGATGGGACCGAGATTCGCGTTGCAAGAGTTGATGGACGTCGAGGTTTTACGAGAACCCAAGGTTGCGAGGAGAAAGAGCTTCGCGCCTTCTTTCCGGGGAAGGAGCTTCGCAAGCAAAAGCCAAACGGCACGGCAACACCTGCAAAGGACTTCCCTCCTGCCTCCCCCCGGCGGCAGCTGGCGTCTAGCGGCTCGCGTCTGGGGGAGATAGCCTGGGAAAGCCGCAGGCAACCAGCTCAAACCCCACTTTCCATGCTTCCGCGACTCTCCACTTTCTGGGGCTGAAGCGGTGGCATCAGGGGGAGAAACCGTTGCTGTGGCTGTGGCTGGTGAGGTCCAGACTCTTGCTCTCCCGGAACATCCGACGGCCCGTCCGTCCTTTCGGAAATCTGGCCTTCCCCCAATTGGAAATTATTGTTAACACGTCGTTCGCACGGGGTGGGCAGCTGTCATTACTGGATCACCAAAAGAGGCCCCCTTTGCGCATCCTCTACCTTTTTGACTCTCCTTTCTCCCATCCACTCACGCGACCCATCAACGACACTTTTTCTACTGACGAATCCGTCTTCTCTCTATTCTTCTTCGTTCAACTTACTTTAATATCGTCTTTTCGACCTCCTCTCATTTCAAACACCCGCCAAAATGTCCGACCAGGTTCAAGAGCTTCTCGAGGTTCCCTCCGAGTTCGTTAAGGACGGTGTTCAGTTCATGCGACGATGCACCAAGCGTACGCCTCCATTTGCGCTTAATTCGGTCTCTTACTAACTTCATCTTCTAGCCGACCAGCAGGAGTTCCTCCGACTCTGCCAGGCCGTTGGTGTTGGCTTCCTCATCATGGGCGCTGTCGGCTACGTTGTCAAGCTGGGTATGTTCTCAACCACCACCCAATGCGACTCTATTCTAACCCGAATGCAGTGCACATCCCCCTCAACCATGCTCTCGTGGGCAGCGCATAAACGACCAACCGACGGGTGGAAATCTGATGGTGGCGACTCTACGATAATCCCCAACGAGCAAATGGCGCGGCTGGGGCGTCACACACAACCTTTCTTGTTGCGAGTACCTTCAATGGGGCGGAGTTTAACGGAATCATGGCGGGAACGCGACATCATACTACGCTGGAATTCGATCGAGCGCCGTGAGGACGATGGTGTCCTTTTTTGCGTGCAGAGGGAGCTGTGCAGATGGGGTTGAGACGACACCCCATGGAGGCAGCTGGGGAAGACGATCAATTGTACAAAAATATATCCAAAGTCTTTTCTGCAATCTTGTCTCGCTCTAATGAATCGCATACGTCGAGTTGTAGTACAAGTCTGGGTCTTCCTTAAGCACATTGCTGACGCTCCGGCCCATGGGCGTATCTCCCTCGTCATCAATGTTCTCATTAAACGAGTGTACTGAGCAGGTTCCCTGCGCCATGTTGTGTCCATTCCAAGCAGATGCTGGAGAGTTGTTAGTTGGGCGGAACTTAGTAACCCGGCAGTCAACTTACCAACAAGAACAGGGGCGTTGGGGTGCCAGCTGGCATCACGAACACAGGTTCCCCAGTCCCCACGCTCATCGAAGTGGTAAAGGCGATACCGGTGGTTCATTGGTCGTGTGCGCATCGTCGCCTTCTTGACATCGACAATACCAGCCAATGTTGCGTCCATGTTCCAGATATACACCTTTCCATCCGTGCTGCCAGAATACACATACCTTGAATTGGTCGCCGAAGGAGGTGAGAAGTGGCATCTGATTAGAGTTCGAAGTACCTTGTGGCCTCGGAACGTCACCAGTGAGTTGTCGTTGGGGTGTACGTCCCAGTCCTCATCGTCATAGACTCCTCCACGGTAGTCAAAGTCGCTGTTCTGCGTGTGCCGGGTAGGGTTCAACTCCTTGAATCGGTCGGTAGACATGGCCATTCGGAGATCCCAGAGCTTCATGCTTTGGTCCTTGCCATTACTGAGGATGTACCGCCCGTCACCCTTGCTGTCGATGTACGTCAAACCTTCGATATGGCCAACGAATGCTCCAGCTTCTCGGTTGTCGCCCATACTTCGCCGATCCCAGACCTTGATTGTTGTGTCATCGGATCCTGAGTAGAGAATGTGAGGAGACATCTTGTCAGCGAAACAAACAGCGTTGACATCGTCCTGGTGCCCACGGACATGGTGCAAAACCGTCCGTGACTCGATGTCGTATACCACAAGAGACGCCGCGCTAGTTCCCGCAACCAGCTCTCTCCCGTCTCCAGAAAACCGAACAGACCAGATGCCAAAGCCACGTCGGCCGTGCCATCCATGCCTAGTCCCATCGTCAAGATCCAAGGTGTATGGATCTCCAGTGTCGTTTGGGTCAGTAGGAGCAATCGAGACCATAGTCTGGATCGAGGTGTAGGCAAGCCATTTATTGTCGGGGCTCAGCGAGGCGTCTGTGAGTGTCCACTGGCCCCAGGGATAGCTGACTGTCTTGTAATGCTTCCAGTTGTATGGGTTGGATGTATCATACATCCTGACCTTGAAGTCTTGGGAACAGGCGAAGAAGAAGTTTCCATCATCAGAGAACTGGCCCGAATATACAGGATCATCAAAGTGAATGATCTGCTCTGCTCTACTTCGTGGCAACATACTCTAACATGTCATATTAGTTGAGTCGTCTAGATTATGCCGGTGAAGTTCATACCTGTGTGATGAGAGCGTTGTTTCTTAACCGATCTTCTCGGTCACCCAACGCCAATTCACGTTCCAACATTCTCGTAGCTAGACGCTTCTTGGCCTGGAAGTTGTAGTCGTTGGCACCAAACACCCCCGACCTCATGAGCTTGATGCCCTCCTCGCTCGGCACCTTCGGGAAACGATTCGGGTCTTTGGGTGTGCGCCTTCTTCCCAGAGGCCACTGCAAGAATTCAATATCGCTGTCGGGGTCATCCTGGAACAGAACATTGGTGAGTTCCCGATTGCGCATCAGTGCAACAAGTTGTCCTCTGGTCAGAAGTCCTGTTCTGGCACCGGCTTGGTAAAGTCAATTCTCTTCCCTGGTAAAGACAGGAGGACAATACTTACATCGTATGAGATTCAGGATACGCTGTGCGCTTTCGTCATCATCCTCTTCCTGATCGTTCTGGTCTTCGTTGTCGTCTTCTTCACCGTCATCGTTGGTTAACAAGACCTCAAACTGGAGGCCACCGTTGGCGTCTATACGTCTTCTTAGATAAAGCTCGGCAAATCCCTATGCTTGGCTGAAGCATACCTTGAAACCCATCGTCGTCGTCTTCATCCGGCTCGTCCTGGTAGTCGGGATCTTCGTCGTCGTCTTCATCATCCTGTTCTACTTCGTAGTACCATGCCGGACCTGCCGAAGGTTCTCGATCGCTTTGCTCCTCATGAGCTTCTCGGTCATTTTCATTCCCCTGCTGTGATTCCGAGCTCCTTCCTTCGTTAAGAGGAGCCATATTGAGTTCTAGGTGTGAGGTGTCGTGAGTGAGATGGCAGCTCACGATTGGACCTAGTGTTGCTTGCTAAGCGAGACCGCTGGGAGGGGACAGGGCGGCCGACAGGCGGGATGGACGGAATAGATTGTCAAGAGATTTATTACAAGATATGGGGGATTATGAAGGCTCGGTAAGGAGCTTGAGAAATCATGAGTTTGATGAATTATCGACGATGCGACGTGAACGAGATGTTCAAGCTGAAGTCGACGGTTGAGCTTCCCGAGCTTGTGACGACATCCATACCCGGAGATTAGATAAGGCAAGCCGCGATAACATAAGCTACCCTGAACGAGCCAGCTTCAGCGACGGAGTTAAGCACATCTGTGTCAATTATATCGAAAATGGCAACACGTGAGTGTCTTGAAGGAATACTCCTTTGTTTTAGAGATACTCTGCGCCCTGGATCCTAGTGCTCACTCGGACCGTTCCTTTGTGCAGCCAAGAGCGACCAATCGGTACGACACCATCACGGCGTCCAAGCGCAACACCACATCGGATGGCTGCAGCTTAATGTACTGAGATGGCGCAGATACATCCGAGTTTGCTTATCGACCAAACTGACCGAAATCGGGGGCCAAGTTACGGTGCAGTGCATGCTGTGACAGCCCAGGATCACATGTTGGAGTTATTATCAATACTTCCCTTGTTGTTTTCAGACCTCAAAAGTACATCTCAACCCAGAGTGATCGCTCCAAGGCACTTGTCCAACACCAAACTCCTCCTTCTCAATTACACCAGGATGCATGACCTCGATTTCGTGCGGCTTCAAGCCAAGCATAGCAATCTTGTCGAGCCGGCCTGGCGGGAAGGCCTGTTTTCCATCAACACCCCAAGTGAACCCCGGCTCAGAGTCGTGCACCTCAGTCCAAGCATCCACAAGACCATTATCTGCGACAAGAGTATTGTCCTCAGGAAGGACAGGATTAAAATCACCAGCGACCAGACCTTTCCCAGTCTCTCTCAACATTTCTGCAGCGATTGACAGTTGCTTAGGGCGCCTTGAAGGTTCAAGGGCGAGTGAGTCGAGATGAACGTTGATCAGTCTAAGTCGCGATATCTGGGAGGAGTTATCTGTTGGGGAAGAAACAAAAATATCGCTGCACAGGGCATCTCTGCCGAAGCGACTGGGAAACCTGACCCTCCACACTGGTCCTAGGGCCGAGACAGACATGGATCTGTTGGAGGGACCAAACCTGGCCTTTGAAACAAGCATCATGGTCGCAAATATGTGACCTCCCCAGTTTGTCGTATCCGCTTCCGTTGAGAACCATGAATCTCGAATGCGAGAATCTTTTAAGAGATGTAGCAGCGCCGACCTGGAAACCTCTTGGAAAAAGATGATGTCGGCTACGGGCTTTTGACCCAGGATGTGAGAGACAATGGCCTCCAGCCGAGAATCAGAGAAGTGAGCACCAGCGTCGACGTTCCAAGAGACGATCCTCAACTTTGGATCCAGATTTCTGCCGAGTTCCGATGCTTGGCGGGGCGGCCCAGAGGTTTCAACACGGCTCCAAGTCTCAGACGATGGAATGAATTGGTGCCACGACTGTTGTAAATAGGGTGAAGCAGATGAGGGAGGTGAAGCAGTGGTAACCATTCTTCTGAACAAGCGTGACAGATTGTTCATGATCGTAATATTAGGAAATTACTTTTCGTATGCAGGTAGGATCCCCTCCAAGGCATTGGCAGACAATTGCTCCCTTGGTCACTGATGAACAGAGCCCCCTGTTTACGATCATGAAAGAGTGGCCACGACCGCCCCTGAAGCTCGTGTAAAAATAGGTGATTAAACTGTTGCCTTAGTCAGATTTAGGCTTAGCGTGGCGCGGCTGGGGCCACGTCGTCCACTGTTCTTGCCTCTGACGGGACTCGCCACATCCCTGCAAGCTCGAATTTGCCCTGTCGCTCCTGCACTTTGGCTTTGGGACGGGACCTTGGGCCTGGGGAAAAGAGGGAAGTTGGCATCTCCACATGAAACCTCAAGGTTGACCTGCGCCTGCCTGACCAGACGGGACCTCCTGTGACCGGCCGGACCTTCCTTGCCCCTAAATCCAATCCAAGCCATCCAATATCCAACCCCAACCAATTCCATTCCAGTTTCGTTCTTCAACTCCCTTCTTGTCTCTCTTGCAGTCGGTGCTCACGCATTGCGCCCTCATTAATTTTGTCTTTGGGACACCTTTCTTTTATTTCTTCCACTGTCACGTTGTCCCTTGCGCGTCAGACTGACTCGAGTCCAATTGATCCTCCGTCCTCTACGCCCCGTCATCGCCGTGAACCGCATCCTACGTTGCACGCGACCTCGATTCCTACAAGGTTTGCGGCTTTGAACCTATCTGTCGATTCTCCTCTCTACTAGAGTTTCTGTCCTCTCGACCCGCGGCCGTGACCGCTGACAGCAAGTCTTTGCGACTGGCTATCCTGATCATCTCTTGCTCTCGACATCATCGACTCGTCGCCCACCATGAAGATTCGTACCAAGCACTCGCCCTTGCTCTTCCTCCTCCTTCCGTCCATTGCCTACGCGCTGTCAGCCCATGACATTGCCGACCTACCAGCTCCGGCCGCGGTTCCAGAGGCAACAAATGAGATACCCCAGGCTGGTTTGAATCGACATGATGTCCCAACCAAGGATGCTCCCGTCGATGGCAAGGATGGAAAGCCTCACCATGGGCCTTTCATTGAGACGACAGATGACCACAAGCGGACAAACGCTCCTGCCCCTGGATCTGTTGAGGGCGACCCAGATACCCTCCCTCAGCTCAAGGGCCGACCCGTTGACCCAACCATCGTGGATGGTAAGAAGATCCCCGAGACCAACGACGGCGTCATGTTCGACACGAATCGAGTCCACGCTCAAGAGGGTACCACTGGAACCGAAGGCGGCGTGACCGAAAAATACAAGGCAAAGAAGCTTGAGGAGAACCTCAACGGAGCGAGTTTCAAGAAGCCTGAGGCTCCTAAGGAAGCGCCTCCTCTGCCACACAGCGAGGAAGAAAAGATCCGCGCGTCCGGAGGTGTGGTGAACGAACCCGGTAAGGATACCGAGAAGGAAGTCGGGTCACAGTACGAGAAAGAGAAGGAAGGAGAAGCAGTCAAGCCCCTTGTTAAAGGCACCAAGGGCAACGAAGATATGGATTATACTGGACTGGATGTGAGTATCGATTCACCTGCCAAGAATCTGAGACTAGGATTGCTGACATTGTTCTAGAAGCCAGATGATCTTCCCGAACGACCTGTTGGACAGAACGCGCCTTTCCATGATTCCGCCAAGAAGGAACCTACCGAGCCGAGCAGAGGATCAACTCACGGCCAACAAGATGACGACCACCTCAGCCAGCCCTTCCACTCCTTCGTTCTATCATTTACCATGATTTTGGTCTCCGAGGTTGGAGACAAGACTTTCCTAGTTGCTGCTCTGATGGCTATGAAGCATGATCGGATGGTGGTCTTTACTGCCGCCTTTGGTGCCCTGCTTGTCATGACGGTTCTCTCAGCTGTCCTGGGTCATGCTGTTCCCGCCCTGATCCCTAAGCGCCTGACCGGTTTCCTCGCCGCCATTCTCTTCTTTGTCTTTGGAGCTAGGCTGATGCGGGAGGGTCTCCAGATGGACCCCAACGAGGGTGTCTCTGCTGAGATGCACGAGGTTGAGCAAGAGCTTGCCGAAAAAGAAAAGGAGATGGGCCGTAAGCGAGGTGATTCCGTGTCGGCTTACACGCTCGAGATGGGTCTCAATGGCAACGGCAACGGCCGAAGGTCTCGACCCAGCAACCGCTTGATGTCGCCTCCCCGATCGCCTTCTCAGTCCCCTGTTCGGGAATCCCGTGGTGGTTCGTCTGGTATCTTCCAAGGAGTAACCAACCTCTGCTCTCTGCTGCTTAGCCCGGCTTGGGTTCAGACCTTTATCATGACCTTCCTGGGTGAGTGGGGTGACCGAAGCCAGATTGCTACCATCGCCATGGCTGCCGGACAGGATTACTGGTGGGTTACTCTTGGCGCGAGCTGTGGCCATGCCATCTGCACTGGTGTTGCTGTCATTGGCGGTCGGGCCATCGCCGGTCGAGTCAGTCTCAAAGTTGGTAAGTTTATGACCTCTACTCTGCGCTTGATATCATGGAAGCTAACATTTCCAAGTCACTGTCGGCGGTGCCAGTGCCTTTCTCATCTTTGGTGTTCTTTACCTCTTCGAGTCTCTTTACGGCTAAAGGCGACGCCTGCCCCAACGGCATTTCTCTTTTCTCCAATATACAAGGGTTTCACACCTGTCGTCATCTGAGACAAAGTGACTGACTACATGACGCCTATTCATTGTAATACTTACCATCCACGTTTAACGGCCGCTCTGCAGTTTTGAGACGTTTTCGCGAGCACCGACCGAGCTTGGCACGAGGGGAGCCTCCTTTCCGGTGGCGTTCTCTCAGACTGGTTCGATCTTTTGTATAATACACCTGGCTGAGATTGTCTCAGCCCTCTTCTTTTCGACGCGAGGGCAAAAAGTTCCCTCGGTAAGATAAAGGCCATGGAATGAGACAAAAGGTAAAGAAGAGGACAACTAGTGATGCAAGGGAAGACTGGGAGGAAGAAGGCTTGGTGGGAACGGCGGAGTTTTTGGAAACAGGGAGAGAGTGTCTGTCTGATGAATTGGATGGAATGATAAAGGGACAAGTAAGGGGTAATGGTGCAGGACTAGAATTGGAGCTGGTGTGTCCATGCTGGTTACTTGATGTAGCTTGTATGTGTGGCAAACAAGAAGCTTCTGAGCAATGTATGAATACGAGTGATCAATGTCTCGTCAAGACTGCTCATAATGATGGACTCAAGAACAAAGACAGCACAGGTGAGATGTTGAATGGCAAACCATAGTAGACAATCAAGTCCGTACATTTCATTAACATTTTCCCCCTATCCATAAGGTATCATCCACCCCTTCCCAGCGGAACAAATATCCTCCTCTGTGCTCTGGAACCCTCCTCCCTTGACCCGTACATCTAGAATCGACAGATATTCAGACAACCACCCAAGACACGGTAGAAAGGAACCTTAATCTCTCGACAACCTCCTACATTCTCAGAACTCATCACATAACTCTAACATCAGACCTTGTTCCCATTCCCTCCCCTAACGCAATAAGGGACGAGAAAGCATCGTAAAAAAACAGAAAACGAAAAAGTAAAAGACTAAAGAGAAAAGCCAAATAAGATTCCTAAATAAAGAATCAAGAGAGGAAAAAAAGAGGCTACATCCAAGCGTCAAGCATATAAGCATAATATTCCGACAGTTGCGTTCTTGCTCTCTTCTCAGACATCTTGGTACGTGCTGTCAGGCCGTTATTGGAATCAAACAAAGGGGTTCGGTTGTGAAAAAAAAGAGGTTGGGTTGGTTGTTGATTCTGACATTTC
This sequence comes from Fusarium sp. MBC 438, assembly GCA_030779245.1. Lineage (NCBI taxonomy): Eukaryota > Fungi > Ascomycota > Sordariomycetes > Hypocreales > Nectriaceae > Fusarium > Fusarium sp. MBC 438. The sequence goes on along the minus strand of JAPFTB010000138.1, from coordinate 96,651 downwards.
TATGATGGGAAAAAGATGCGCTCCTTCAAACATTTTTTTGGTCGTCAGTCATATAATTTGCGGTCGTGAGATCCTTGATATCGTCCTTTCGCCTTTAACCCTCATCCTCCTCGTCGATCGGGGCAGGTGTGCGTCGCTCAGTGCGCCTCTTAGGTCGCCGGTGTCGCGAGCTACTGATGTTGCTGGCCGAGTCGTCGGGCATGATATCGGCCTCGTCAAATGCCCAGTCTTCATCGCTGCCTGGGTCACGATCGCTTCCAGCCCATGGTGGGCGTTCATAGCCCGATGTTTGTGAGTTGCCGGAGCTGGGTCCTGATAGAATGTCGATGCGTCGGCGATTCTGGAGGTTCTGCATCAATCCTGCACCTCGTTGACGCAGTGCTGTTCGAACAAGCTCTGCTCGGTGGTGCAGCTTCTCAAAGGCATCCTCTAGCTGCTCCATTCCCTTGTATATATCTCGTTCAATCTCTGCAATGACTGCCATCTCCATCTCCTCATCGTTGGAGACTGGCTGTCGGTTGGATGGCGCCCCTGAAGACGAGAGGCTTACAAACGAGGCTGGTGTAGTCCCTCGTGAGTAGACAGAGAAGGGGGTTGTGTTTCTGGAGCTATACACAGATGAAGCTCGAGGGCCAGGGCTCATGGTGCGTGTGTGATAGTATCCGCCAGCGGGAGTAGGACCTCGTGACTCGGGGTTTGGTGTGTGCATCGTGTCGTCGTCAGCACCAGACCAGAGGAAGCCATCGAACCGTCCCGAGATGAGAATTTCCCATTCCGAGTTGTTGATGTTTGAGAGGGCGACAAGTAGATCATGGGTGTGTGAGTTCTTGATGAGATATGTGGCCGACTCAGCATCACGAGGGACCTGAGGCAATCGGTACAGGCGTTGCAACGCAAGGCCAGTCTTGATGAGGAAATCAGTGCGAGGTCGATGACCAGGGGTAGGTGCGCGGACAGATGTCCGCAGCTCCTTCGATCCCGTCATGATAGCATTGAAGTATGGACGATCCTCGGGATCGAGGTTTGTGAGAATGGCAAAAGAAAGCGTTTCATCGTCCACTTCATGAGGTGGTGGCACCGGTGTCTCTCCGGTGTTGGATAGCCATCGATCCACGGCAGATCGGACCTTCTTCGACTGCCGGAGGTAGTGCTCTCTGAATTCCTCAGCGATATCGGGGTCGAGCTTCACAGGAGATGCAGGTCGAGGGGGAACATCGGCCTCCACCTCGGCAGCTTTGGTTCCAATCTCGGCAAGGTCGAACGGAGGCCACTGTGGGAGCTCGATGCGCCCACTCACCCACTCAAGAACATCACCCCAGTTCAGGCCCTGGTGAATCTCGTGTGAGTTGTCACACATGATACATGTGCATCCATGAGGGGGCAGATCCCGGGAAAAGACATTCTCCAAGCGGTCTAGGAGTCTGCGGGCAACGGATCGATGCCCCGTGGCAACAGCAATTGATCCCTGCTTGTTGAGGACGGTGTTGTACTGTTCCAAAAGGTTGAAGAACGGAGCGAATAGGGTATCAGTGCCGGTCAGAGGAGGGTTGGATGGTCGGGTTCCGTTTTGTCGAGGTAGCACAGACAAGAAATTCTTGGGGGCGGGATAAGCAAGGCCACCATTTTGGAGGAGGTAGTCCACACGTGGGACATCCTGGATGTCCAGGCCAGGCGGAGGGGGAGGTGGAGGAGGTGCCGCGAAAGTAGACGTTGGAGTCGCCGTTTTCGAGTGCAAGTTTGAGATATCTTGGACGTCAATGACGGAGGGTGTACCAGGTTTAGTTTCGGGATAGACGCTAGGGAAAGGCGTCTGGGTGGGCGTCTTGGGAGATGAATCTTGAGCACTCGAGGGCGAGGACTCGGCCCCTTCCACCTCGGGTCTCTTGACACTTCGAGTTGACGATGTCCGCTTGGCTGAGGGGCGAGATGAGCTGGAAGTCCTCGATTCAGGTCGGAGCTTGTCTCGGGAGCGGATAGCCGAAGATTTGACATAAGTAGCTTGGCTCGAGGATGCAGATCGGCGACTAACTCGGGAGCGTTCCTCGTTGCGTGATGCTGACCGGGAAAGGGTTGAAGATCTCGACTTGGAGCGATGTAGACCATCCTCTTCGGCAGGAATCTCTTCTGTTGGTGTGTCGACCCTTGGCATTTCGACCTTGGGCGTCTCTGCCCCCGGTGTCTCTTCCGGGGCTTCTTCTGCTGGAGGTTCCTCCTCAGCCGGTTCCTCCTCTATAATATCTTCCTTCAATGTGCCTTCCTCGAATCTCTTGTCATCATCGAAAGGGTTCTCCGTCCGGGGTGGGCTGGGAGGTGAATCTGCCTTGCCGGCTGATACTGGCGACTTCGGAGATTGAGGCGCAGCGTCGCCAGGTTCGGCTGGTTCAGGAGAAGGACTAGGACTGGGGCTTGGGCTTGGGTAGCGAGGAATGGCTAGTGAATCGCGGCTAACGATGGCCTCTTTGCTGTGTGCCTTGCTGAAGCTAGGGTAAGGCCTCGATATGCGCTCCGAGAGGATAGAAGTGGCAGCTGTCGAGGTTCTAGCCATATCCGAGCTGGCCAAGTCACTGGTCGAAGCGGCACGATCGCGGTGGTGGTGACGGTGGTGATCATCGTCGTCTCTATCCCTGCGATGTCGGTGTCGGCGGCTAGAGGTGTGGGAGATGGTATCGCTGCCCACTTCGCTCAGTTTGCTCCTGGAAGAGCGCGAAGTGCGGTGACGGCGTCGCTCGCGGTCGTAGTCCTTGTCTCGTTCTCGGTCACGGTCTCGGTCGCGATCCTTGCGCTCCTTGCGATCTTTTCGCTCCGACTTGGAGCGTCTGGGCTTTTCGCGCGGTGACCGGTCGGCGTCGGCGACCTCGACGTCACGGTCCTTGGAGGACATGGTGGACATGGTGGACCATGGAGGGGATGGGGAGATTATCGGGTGAGTCGTCGAGTATTAACCGAGAGTTGATCGCTGTCGTTCGAGTAGTAGTAGCAAAGGGAGGTGAAGTTCTGGATCAAGAAAGCGGTCAAGAGGGGAGGAAGCGCGTATGTTGGCGGAGAAGGTGCGTGTCAGAAAAGGGAAAAAAGGGAAGTCAAGATGTTGGTTAAGGTTTCAGGCCGCTAGGAAGCCTGATCGAGTAATAAAAAAATTAGGCAGGTTCCGTAGCTGCGAAGAGGAATGAGGTGAGGGTGAGGGGGATCGGAGATCAGGTTGACAGTGAGTGGCAGTTGTTGCAAGTGACAGTGAATCGCGGCCGCTGCTCCAGCGTCGGGCAGGTACCAACCAAATCGAGCCTTGTCTGCCTGCCTGCGTGCCCTGCCCTGAGTCGCTCACTGTGTCTCAGGTCAGGCTTCAGGCACTAAGGCAGGGTCATCGAGGTCGAGACAGGCACCTTGCGTCTTGTCTTGCCTTGATGGGGAATAATGCTCACGGCGGTTGATCCCGGATTAATTTTGATAATAGGCAGGTAAATAGTCTCGAAGCGACCTGTTCCTAAGCTCCCGGTTACCGAAGCTTCCCAGCCAGCAGAATAAATGGCAGTGGGCTAAAAGGGGACAAGCACGGGCGGGCAGTCTTGGGTGAAGTTAAACCGCCATCTCCACATACAGCTCAAGACAATAAGGTCCAGCTCACTCAAGGCTATTAGTGATTGCTATACAATAGGGCAAATTGTAGAAATCGATACAATCACCCATTTTTACAATTACAGCACCATCCTGCTGCGTCGTCATTGACTCGGCCACGCACACGCGCAAGCTCTCCCACAATCTTTACCATCCATTCCATTCCATCTTTGACGCACTGCCTCCAGACCCCTGTGGAGCTGTACAACAAAGCCACCCACTCAACGGATGAAAGATTTACAGGGGAGCATCCAGGCGTGGTCTTTGCAGACTTTTGGAGGCTGGTCGTGGGTCCCTCGAGAGTCCCTGTGCCCAATGACCAACCTCCCAAGCTTTCTAACCGCCACGGCACCCTTGTCGCCAAACACGGGAAGCGTTGGATTTCTGGCATGGCATGTTGGATTCAAGCATGATGAGATCTAAATTGTTCGCATTCATTCATGGCTTGGTATTGTAATCATCCAACGCTGCTATCGTGATGATGCAGTCACATCCCCAACTCTTTGAATGACTCAATGCACACCACGGTCACTTCTCGACGCTCACGCTGCCACGCACGCATTCAAGCCCCATCCGTAGCTTCACGTAAACCATCTCGTATGGTTGGCGGTGCTGCCCAATCCTCCACTGCATACTGTACACATCCATCCATCCCTCCATCCATCACCAACGCTCCAACACCATAGGTTAAGCGCGCATTCTCACATGAGACTCCTCTCACCATCACCACTGGAGCCCAACACCACCATCTGCCCATCGTGATAGGCCGACAAAAATACCGGTTTAGTACTTGCATATTCTCGAATCTTCGCTCTCATAGGACAAGTTATTGCATCATGCATCTTTTTCTTTCATTCCCGTATCCGTCATAATCTATCGCGAGCTTCTCTTGGCTGTCTAAGTGATTCAACAAGCATAACACTCGCCCTTCTTTTCCCCGTCTGTCATCTAATGTTTCCTTCTCTTGATAAAAAATAACGCCGATCCCGTATTTCACTTACGCTCTTGAAAATCTCATGAGCGTCTCGTAGCATCATGCATACCGCGACGCTGTGGTTTAGCCCGCCTCCTCTTAAATCGATCGAGGCAAGCAGCTTATGGGTATCTCCCTCTTCGACTCCCCAGTAGTCAATACATCTAGTCATCCTTTACAGGCGGTCGAGGAGACCACGGCTCTCGAGGAGCAGGACAATCTCGTGCACGATGGAACGGACAGTCTGCTTCTCAAGGTCGACAACGAGGTCGGCCTTGGCAGGGGCCTCATAGGGGTCGTCGACACCAGTGAAGTTCTTAATCTCACCCTTGCGGGCAGCAGCGTAGACACCACGGCGGTCGGTCTTCTCGCAGTACTCGAGAGGGGTGGCGACGTGCACGAGGAAGAAGGGGCCAGACTTCTCGATGAGGTCGCGGGCAGCCTGGCGAGCCTCCTCGAAGGGAGCGATGGGGGCGGCGATGACGGCGGCACCGGCCTTGGTGAGCTCAGAGGCGACAAAGGCAATGCGGGAGATGTTGAGGTCACGGTCCTTGCGGCTGAAGCCAAGCTCAGGGGAGAGCTCGTGGCGGACGTTCTCGCCAAGAAGCATGGACACGGAGCGGCCACCACCCTGGTTGAGAGTGACCTGCAGGGCACGGGCGATGGTGTCCTTGCCGCTGTTCTGGTAACCAGTCATGAAGACGGTGAAACCCTTCTGGGCAGGCAGAGGGTTCTGCTCGCGGAGGACCTTGACGACCTCGGGGTAGGAGAACCAGGCGGGAATCTCCTTGCCGGTTCGGAGACGGTGTCGCAGCTCAGTGCCGGAGATGTTGGTGGTGCGGGTGCCCTCGGGAATCTCGTTGGCGGGGAGGTACTCGTCGGTGTCGGGGAGGTAGATCATCTCCTGGAACTCGACCATCTTGATGCCAAGCTCCTCCTGGTGCTCCTGGACGAGGTACTGAGCATCATAAGGACCGTAGTGGTCCTTGCCCTGCTTGTTCTTGCCGGGGCCGGCGTGGTCACGACCAACGATGAAGTGAGTAGCACCGTGGTTCTTGCGGATGATGGCGTGCCAGAGGGCCTCACGGGGACCACCCATGCGCATGGCCAGGGGAAGAAGAGCCAGAGCGGCCATGCCGTTGGGGTATCGGGGCAGGAGAGCCTTGTAGACACGGACACGGGTGAAGTGGTCAATGTCACCGGGCTTGGTGAGACCGACGACGGGCTGGATGAGGACGTTGGCCTGCTGGGAGCGGGCGGCGCGGACCGTCAACTCACGGTGAGCACGGTGCATGGGGTTTCGGGTCTGGAAAGCGACGACCTTTTGCCAGCCGAGCTTGTTGAAGTGAGAGCGAAGCTCAGAGGGGGTGACTGCATCGTAGTTAGCCTCATGCGCCAAGCTAAAATGAGGAATTGGCACTTACAGCGGAGGTCGAGGAAGTCGTAGTGCTCAAGACGGTTGATGGCCTCGAGCTTGCCACCGACGTAGAACTCCTGAGCGGTGGAGAAGAGGTACTTGATACCGGGGTGAGTATCATCGTCGCTGCCAAAGACCTTCTTGGCCTCGTTGACCCTGCAAGGCTTTGTAAGTATGATGTACAGTATGCGCCATTGAGACCACCTACTTGTCGGGTCGGTAGACATCCTCAACAGTGAGGATGGCAAGGTTTCGGTCGTCACGGAGATCGCGGAGGGTGATGCGAGCACCGGGCTTGATGCTCAACCGGTCAATGGTGGCCTGGTCAACATCGAGGTTGATGGGCATGGAGAAGAGGGCGCCATCAGCGAGGCGGTTGGTCTCGACGACACTAGAAGCTCAATTAGCCCCTGCTGAGAGCTTGCGCTGGATTCAGCGATTGAACATACCTGTTGTAGTCCTTCTCAGTGAGGAAACCTGTTGAATTGCTCGTCAATTGATGTCCTCATAAAAGATCTCGTCGCAAAGCCAGGGGTCGGAGATGCGGGGGCGGGGTCATTGCCCGTGCACGCCATCATCATCGCGGCGGGGGAACAGCCAAGCATCAGCATCAGCATTGGTGTCAGCAGTTCTTACCTTCAATAGGAGAGAAGCCACCGTTGAGGATCAGCTCAAGATCGCAAAGGTGACGCTCGGTGAGGACGAGGGCGGGAAGCTTCTCGGACTCGGCCTGGAGCTCAGCCTGGCGAGGCAGATCGCGGGCGAAGAGGTCCTTCAGGACACCGCCGTGAGGAGCGTTGGCCATTGTGATGTGATGTGTGGTCAAGGTGTTTTTGAGGAAGAAGAGAAGGAGATGAAGCTTCAGGAACCAAGTCGAGGATCAAGGTTCAAGAAGAAGGGGTCTCGAGACTTTTAAAAAAGAGACAAGAGAACTGGGGGCAGAGCACGCAATCGTGGGGGGAAAGACGATTGCACGAGTGATACTCGGGGAATGGATGACAACGGAGAACGGGAGAGAGGATGGACAAGAACGAGAGCCGTCAGCCGAGGGGAAGGGAGCGGTTGATTTTAAATCACGTCCGGATACAGACAAAGGTACAGTCCATCTTGTTGCGTCCACCCTGTCATGTCTACTAGTTTCCCCCGTCCCTGCCATGCTCAAACATGACTTGCTGGGGCCTTTTGACATGGAGGGGTGTACGGCGAGTGGGAAGGGAAGAGAAAATCGAGTGAAAAAATTGCGTGGCCATTGACGAACGGACGAAATCGGCGGCCTGCGTGCAATGTCCTTCTCCCAGACGCCCATCCTCACCGTGAAAGAGGAAAAAAACAATGGGGTTGTGGTTTTAGCTCTCGATGACGTGCTCGGGACTTGAGGCTTATACCTGCCGCCGACGACCCTAGAGGCCAATCAGAAGTCCGCGAGACCGGACAAGGCGGCGCTAGGTCCTCGGAGCATCGCTCTCGGGCGGCGTTGGAAGCGACCTTGATCGTTGGAGATCATGATGGATGTTTCTCAGGAGGCACAGTTGCGATGGTTGAAGCTTTGGTCCTGATAGGAGTAAATGGCTTGCGCGGCTCTAAGCTCGGGACGTCTACCAAGACATGGTCCCTGCAACCACGACGCCGTGATGTGGGATGTAAGCCTCGTCCTCCCCTGAGAATCATGCCTCATGCGGCCGGGTTCCTGGTGCCGTGCCGTGGCGACAAGACGGAGACTGTCCTCTTGTGCCCTTTTTCTCTTAGCCCCGCATCGCATCCCACTGCGCAAGAAGCGAACGAGACATTCCACGGACATGTTCCATGTGGCACGACCATCCATCCACATGCATCCACGTCCGAGCATCCACACCCACCTCCGGCTGGCTCAGAGGGACGAGTCGAGTCGCTCGTGGGCACGCAATAATCTAGACCCTCACGTTTGCTGCTTCTCCGAGGCGCCTATGTCTTGGCCCGATCACGACTTTAATTCTTTTTATTCATTAACTGATGTTGGATGGTCTTCCGGTCCGGTCAGTCCCCCCCGTAGCCTTGCGTCTAGACGCCGTTGCTGGGGTGGTTCCGTCGACTAGGGCGGCAGTTCCCCCGAGCAGATGCGGTTGTCGGGTCGGGCGATCGCCCGGAAAGTGGTGGAAGCAGAAAAAAAAAAGTCGACGCTGCTCCATTTCCCCTCAGTCATGATGGATCATGTTAGTAATCCTGTATCTGACATTGATGCGACCCTCGTTTTGGTTACCCCGGACATTCCATTCTGCACTTGTTAACGCCGTGGCCGATGAAAATGATCTTGGTGAGCATTTAACCATGGCACAAAACTGTGTTGTCCATGCAGAATTGCCCGTTCGAGACGCCTGTTGTAGTTTACGACTAGACATGCTCAATTGACCCTTTACTAAGGCGAGGGTGCCCCTGAACTTTCCCCTGGAGATCTGGGTTCACGGAACTTCGGGTTGTTTGAAGGATCCCTTGGACCCTTGAATCGACACGCAATGTCATTTAATTCCGGTGGTTGATGGCCTGTAGCCACGCGTATCCGCGCGTATCTTTGACTGAAGCTTCGTCGACTGTTGTAGCAAGCTCACAAAACCTCCACGTTTCCATGACCAAGGAGAACTATTATTGCAACCCACACTTTCTCGATCCAGACTTGTTTGTACCTCGGGGGCTAACTCTCCTGCAACGGCCCGTGGGGGAGACAAGGTGCGTGGTGGAGCACGGCTGTTGGATAACACGATGCGGCAGTACAAAACGCATCATAAAAGGCGACATGTACGCATAAAATTGCCAGCCGGAGTGATCAAGTGGACAGCGAGTGCAAATTCTTCGATGGCGTCACCAGCGAGTTGATAATGGCAATGGGCATTGCATCTCCAAGCCTCCCTCATTGTGGTCTCGACTGAGAAAAGGTCGTGTGACTGAAGCGCTCACCTCTCACAAGCCAGTTAATTGTGAACTATTGAACAGCTGCGACAAGGTAATGGTGAACCATTGTTTGTTAACCATCAAGTCGCTCAACGCTTGTGGTTGTCGCATTTGGTCAGCACCTTTTCATGATGGGCGGAAAGCCCGCGCGGGATGGAGGTGCTGGGCGAGAGCGGACTGGCCAGCCACCTGCAACACATCATTTTGTGGAATTTAGTCGCCATCGATGCCAAGGCCCGGTCCCGCGATCCGGTCCCATCGGGGCATCCACAGCCGACCATGAACGAAAAATAAGGTCGACGAGGAGATCTTCAAGATGGGAGTGTCTGCCGACGGTCCGAAGAGCTGTCGCATTCGACGGGGATTGTCAATCTTGACAGAAACACCATATGTGAATATCGTCACTCACTGATGCTTTGTTCGCACCCAACCGTATCGGACTCCTCCAAAGCGCCGTACATCCGCCCAAGGATGTTTCGGAATAGTCTCAAGCCAGTGCCTTCAACGTTTAATGACGAGCCGATTCAACCCAGCCGCCTGCTCTTAACACTGGTGGTGCCTCATCTTGACTAAGATGAAGGCCTGAGCGGTGGACGACATTGCAACTAACACAAGGTGCCTAGCCACACAGGCCAAGATAGCAATGAAACACCAAAAGGCAAATTCTCAATCTCTCAAAACTCGCCATCAGATGAGCCATATCGATTGTTTGCTCATGCTTGCGAGGTACTTCTTGCTTAGCCAAAGCCAAGCGTTGACTAAAGTATCCCTAATAGAAATGGATGTGATTAACTCGAACCCCCATTGTGATCACCGTGGAGGTTCTCCCGGCTAATATAACAGTGATCCATTTCTTCGACCTACCCTTGTAGTAGGCGAGATTGGCAGATTGGGAAAGTCGGCGACAATATGGCCGTTTTCCGTTCTCCCAAAGCCCAGCCACTTTCTCTATAACACCACTGCGGGATCTCCGGAAGATGGCTGGTGATAATTTGGTCAACAATGTGCCAAGATCAAGTGCCCGCCGAAAAAGAGCGGGTAGGTCGTTTGAGCAGCCACGATCCTTTCACCACTCTGAAATCATTTCAGCGCTTCTGATGCGCCATCTCCAATCAAGACATGTCAAATCGCATCCATCTCCATACAAGAGGCCGGCACCAGCTGAGACGGTGGTTGTAAGTACGACACGTGGAGAGCAAGTCACTGAGAGGCCCCCGCCCCTCGATTAAAGCATGATGCGTCGTCGGCCAATCGTTACTCGTTGTTGCCCAATTCCAAGACCAAACTTGACGGGAAAAGCGGTGGGGGAATCAAGTTTTTGATGGACTGGACACCTCCAACATTCTGGATGTTTGAATCATGTTACGCGTGCATGGTGGGTGCTGTCGTGGGAACGGTCGACGCGACCAGATTGCGCCAAGTTGAGAAATTCACGTTGAACCAGAAGTAAGCGTCAGCCAAGCACGAGGGAATGAAAGGTCTAATGAGGGCATTCGTAGACCTTGAATAGCTGAAGACAGGGTTGTCTCTTGATGTTGGATGGAAATGTTGTGTGGGCCGCTCGGGGGCAGGCCCAGAAAAGTCCCGAAAGGGGCGCTTCGTAGGTGCATTTTCGCAATCGCAAATGGAAGGTGCAATGACACCACGGGGCACTTGCTTTCTTTGCGAAAGCGCGCCGACCACCTCTTGATTGCCTCAGAAGGGTCTAATCGAGACTTGAGTTCTATGGAGCCTTTTCCCTCTAGCAACACCAGCCTCGTCTTGCTCCCTTTTACCTCGTACGGATGCTACTGCTCGCGCCGTCTCTCTCATACGCGCCGTAAACTGCGCATCATTTCGCTGTCCGTTTCCTGAAACTCCCCTGCAGATGCCAGCCTATCAACCTTAAATCACAAGCTGCGATCGCTGGTGGCTTTCTCGGCCGCTGCGCCACTTCTTGGTCTTTGTCTCCTGGGGTTACACCTACGTCAAACGACACGAGATTTTGCATTGGCACCAAGAATACCAAGAGTCAAAACTCACACACGACTTGTTTCTCTCCTCCTTTTTTCCCTCTTTGGTCGACCGGTTGATACCTGAAAACCCGATCCCCGCCGCTTGCGATCCTTCGCGACGTCCTCGTCCTTCTCGAGACCCCCGTTCGCGAATTCGAGATCCTTGCGATCTTCTCCCCGAGACACGGCCGCTCTGAAACTTTGCCAGCCCACGTTCATGTTCGGGTCGCCCGCACCTCGAGAACCCGTTAGCCGATTTTCTCTCTTCTACGGCCTCTCGATATAAGAGTCTTTCGAAATAATCACTTTGGTGTCACGAAATCTACCCCGGGCGGGATCGCCCGCCATCCCGCTTCATCCGGCCCCTTAACGATCCGTTGCCGTTCTTGAAAATGTTCGCGACTCGGCAGCCCGTAAGGGCTTTGGTGGCCTTGCTCTCTACCATCAGTCTTGTCCCAACAGTTTGCGCCCAGGATCCGGTCCTCATCAACGGAACAGATGCAGATGGTGTCTATCGTGACGATCTCGATGTTAGTCGAACTCCGGCCCTTTACACGGGAGACTTTGGCGACTGTTTGAGTGGTGGAAGCTTGTTTAATGTTACCGCCTTCGATGCTGCGTATTATGCCGACAACCTCACGGTATCCTTTCACTTATACGGAAGCTCCAATATCCGTCAGGAAAATGTCATGAGTATGTTATGGGGAACTCGTTTAAACCAACCTAGCTAACCCGGCTATAGTGCACCTTTCTATCGAAGTATACGGCGAGGAGAGATTCAACAAAACTTACGATCCATGCAAGTCCAACGTTACGACCCTTTGCCCACTCGAGGCTGGTGAAGGCATTCAAGCATACATCGCTACCGAGATCTCGCCCGACGACATTGCTGGCATTCCATCTATCGCCTTGAACATTCCCGATTTGGAGGGCTTTGCCCGTCTGCGAATTTTTGCCAACTCGACCCAGACCGAGATAGGATGTTTCCAGGCCACCATGAGTAACGGACAAAGTTTCTCTCAGCCAGAGTATGTGGGGAGTATTGTGGGCGTCTTTGTCTTCGCCGCCGCCTTGGCTTCTTTCGCGACGGCCATCTACGGTCTCCAGATTCCGCACATGAGGATGCACTACGCCCACTCTTTCTCGATTTTGGTCATCTTTGAAACATTCCAGTCCATCTTCTTTTCAGGGGCACTGTCGGTTGACTGGCCTACCGTTCTACCTGCCTGGTGGAGCAACTTTGCATGGACTGCTGGCATGTTTGCGAGCGACAGCATGGTTGATGCTATCAGCCCCTTTGCTGGTGTCACTGGGAACGCCAGTCAAGTTGGCTCTGCGGGATCGGTTCCCATCAATAACGGAGGTGGACTGAGTCAGCAGATTTACGGCCGATCACTTATACGCCGGTCACTGCATGTTGATGATGTCCTCCAGTCTCTTGCTAGGCGCAATGAGTTCAACGCAAGTGATCCATATGATTACACTTGGGCAGGAAAGCCACGCAACCCTGGAATGCCACTCCCAGGCGATTACGGTGGTTTCGCAGGCACACTCTCGCGTGTCAATATTCCCCTGTACGACGCTTTCATCATCGGCCTGATCTGGCTTTGTGTTGTACTGGCAGCTGTTGCCATGTTCGTTCTGACAGCCAAGCTTCTCCTCGACTTGTCTCGCAAGATGAAGTTGATCAAGTCTGATGGGTTCGACTTTTTCCGTTCACACTGGCTTGGATACATGGTGGCAGGCTTGCTGCGGACACTATTCGTCGCCTTCTTCACCATGATGACACTGACCACGTACCAATTCACTTTGGGTGCGCCTGCAGGCCCGAAAGCTATCGCCGCCGTCATCTTCGCCATGTTCCTTGGACTTGCTGCACTCGCGGCCTATGCTTGCGCCGTCAGACTGCGTGAGGGCAAGTATCAAGTTGTTTCCGACTCGATCCGCTTCGAGGAAGGAAAATTGTTCAAGAAGGTGCCTTTCATTGCAGCAACACTGGAGAGTTCGATAGGCGAGGAGGAGCAGGCCCAGAAACCTCGGCTCTTTGGCAGCATGGCAGTTCGACGCATCAAGTTTACCGACAACGACCCCAACCGGGCGAATGTACACCAAGACGCGGGCTACATCAAGCGCTTTGGATGGCTCTCGGCGAGATATCGACGCACACGGTGGTGGTTCTTTGCTGTCTATCTTGCCTATCAGTTCATTCGAGCGTGCTTCATCGGTGGAGGTCGAGGAAACCCGTTGGCTCAAGTCTACGGTCTCTTCGTCTTTGAGATACTCGCCCTGGTTGCCATTATCAAGATGAAGCCTTTCGAGGGATCTCGCAACACCACGGCGGCGGTCTGGCTGTTGTCGATTTCCAAAATCATCACCACTGGCTTCTCAATTGCCCTTCTGCCTTCGTTCAATCTCAGTCGTATCGTTGCGACAGTCTTTGGTATGATCATCATTGTGGTCCAAGCCTTCCTGGGCGTTGCGATTCTGGTCTTGATTGCCTTGGGAATGATTTCGACATGGATGTCTCTGTCTCGCAACCGTGAAGAGTTTCCCAAGGATCTCGACCCGATTCGAGTCCGATACTTTGAGCACATGGAGGTGAGAGCCGGGGACTTGCCCAAGTCGAAGGAACCCGAGAAGATCCCGGAGCCACCCAAGCCTACTTTCAGAGTCAACAGTGTTCGACGCGAGCGAAAGGTCGTTGAGGATAACTCATTCCCGATGCTCGAAGGAACAGGAGGCGACGTACCAGATCATCCAATGCACCCACTCAACCGGCGAAGTCGGGCAAACAGCGCCAGCTCTCGACACTCTGTTAACAGCCTGCCTCGCTCTGGACGCACCCACCGTGCTTCATGGAGCTCAAAGGACTTTGCAGAGTGGGATGCTGAGATGAACCGAGGAGACACAGCCCGGGTCAGTCGCATGAGGAGCAGTTCTCTGCGTATGCAAGCAGCGAGGTATTCCGTGTCTCGACCACCGATGACACCAACTCGAGAGTCAGCCGAGTTCCCTCGGATGAGCGTCAACTTGATGGGATCCGACGACAAGGAGGTGATTGCCGAGGACAAGACTGAGGAGACAACGGATACACCGAAAAGGAGGAAGAGGACTGTGAGCTGGGCCGACCAAACAACGGTACCTGGCTCCTCTGATTCCGACAACACAAGCAAGGACGTCACGATTCAAGAGAAGGAAGAACCAAGGAAGAGCCAAGACGACGAAGTCAAGGCCAAAATCGAGTCATGAGCGAATCGTGACTCGTTGAGCGAGGGCCCTTGCATTTCATTTTAGACACGGCCTCATTGCTCATTTATTCGAACACATTCTGGAGTTTTTTTTACGACTAGGCGAGGGGTTGGCATTTCATTCAACAAGCAAGCAAGCATCAACGACGGGATTTGAAAAAGTAAGCATTTTGTAAATACATGGCATGTTCCCGTCTCCCTGCCAGGTCAGGCGAGGTGGATTTTGTTTTCTTTCGTTAACCAGGTACTTACCTACCTACCTACACTGAGATGCGACATGACGAGACGCAAGAATATAGAGAACCTGGCCGGTTTTGGCGGCTGGGGAGTTTGATGTTTGGATGCTGGAGATTGGCCACAGACATGTAGATAGTTTATTGAACCATTTTAACAAGAGCTTGTGCCCTAATTGATTGAACAGGATGGGGTTGTGGTTTACTGTGTGACTTTGCTCAACACCCTATACTTGCCCTTTGTAGAGTCTTGGTGAAACAAGACAAGGGATCATGAGGTTGAAGTTGGGTCTCAAGACTGAGCTTAATGACCCTGAGGTTTCATCCCGATTCAGCAACTACCCTACGTGTGATATTCATCTCATGTTTGAACTGGCTCAAAAGCCTGCCACGTATAACCAGAACAATCTTTGCTGTGCTCTGCCACTGTTCAGCCCAGACAGGCGTCTGAGCCAGCGTTTCTGAGGTGCATTCAATCGTCTCGTCCTGTTATGCCATGTTCTGTAATTGCCAAATTCCCTCGCGGCTGACTTGAACATCAAGGCCAATATGACATGCGACTTGGTCAAGGGAACTGAATTTGGACTTGGGGTCATTTTCACGATCCATGATTAAGAGTGTGAGCGCGAGGAGTCAAAAGAGATCAATTCGCCATCGAAGCAATTGCCATTTTGGTCTAGTCACTTAAGTTCTGCAGTTCTTGTTCACGAACCAGAGCAAACGAGAAGCTTTTACTGCCAACGTTTTGGAAAGGAGCTATCAAAGAGAATGCTCTGTGACAATGGACTTTATACTGCGCTACAAACACCGGACTTTCATCTATTGTCCTGAATGGTATCTCAATGAATCGTTTGAGCCTCAATGGAACAACCATTGCACTAAACCAGATGACTCAAGAAGAAGAAGCAGAACTTATCAACTCTTCCCGCCTTGATCCTTGAGAAGCTCGAGTTCGTCAACAGCTTCCGAATAACATCATCAACAACACTCTCAATAATCCAACAGACCCCCCACAATGGCGCCAGAACCTATGAGTGACGAGGTGAATGAGGATATCCGTCGCATGACGGAGACTCTGACCAACCAGTCCGCCATTGAGCTTCTCACTCGAGCCGGGAACCAAGCCAAGTACAACCGGTGGGACCTCAAGGAACGGAAGAAGGCTCGGGAGGAGGCCATGGCACGAGCTGAAAACGATGGCAATGCCGGAGACTACGAAGAGGATGTCACTCGAGACACAGAGACTAGTGTTGCCGACACCACTGGCATCAACGAGGCCAACGTCACAGATGTCGGCGCCAACGACACAAATGCCACTGACGTCTCCGAGGCCAAGGGCAAGGTCACCACCAAGGTCAAGGATGTCGTTTCCCGCGTTACAAAGGCGATGAACCGCCTTAGCATGACCAAGAAGGGAGCTGGTGACAAGACGGCCGTAGACGACAAGGCCAAGGACAAGGAACACGGCAGCAAGCAGGGTGGCAACAAGGCTTGATCAGCTGGATGAAGTTGCAAGCCGAGAACATGCACTGTTCTCCTCTTTTTTCTTTCTTTTTTTCTTTTGTTACTGTCTGCAGAGGTAAGTGTTTGCTTTTCTCAGAACGAGGCCTCGACTAATGGACGCTTGCAGCAGCAGCACCATTACAGGAGCGGCAGGATGATTGCAGGAGCTGCGTGATTGCAGCATCCTCTCCGCCATGAAGCGGACAGCAAGGCGAGTGATGGCGTTCAAGGAGGGTATCGTCAGTGGATTTACTCAACATGGAACTGGGAGGGGGCATGGATCAAGGCGTGATGGGACGATACTGCAGAAAACACATCATTAATCTTGGAATCGATCGATGAGATTCTCAGCAAATGCGAGCTTACTACTACCCTACCAAGGATGCCAAGTCCGTCAACACCTCATCTCATCTTTTTTGCTCTGCAAGGGATGTAGATACCCTCGTGTGCAAGTGAGCAGCGGCCTACCTAATCTGTCACTATACATACATCGTTGCCTGCCTCGAGATCTCGCTCTCACCGGTCAAATAAAAAAAGGCATGCGGGGAGACGGGCTCCCACGTTTTTTTGAGGCCCCAAGTGAGACATATGCAACCTGGGGCTGGCTGTTGCTGCAAACACCCGTTTGCAAACCACCTCATGTAGTAGCAACATTTTCTCTGTTGAAGATGGAGGGGGTGAGGAAAATCTTGTAGATCCAATCTCGCGATCGGGGAGATGCAGATTTATCATGCAGGCTCTGGGAAGAAAGAAAAGTACGTCTTTGTACTGTGTACTATACCCTTGTATCTCGTCGAGGCGTTCATGTCTCAGTGCCGTGTGCGTGTTTGTCCCCCAACCGGGTTGCCGGCATATGTAGGAGTTCACCGGAGCTTGATCCCGGAGATTTCGATCTAGGTTTGCGTTGTATTGCAGCAAGGCTAGGGCTGTGTACCCGGGTCTGGAGTATACTACCTTGTTTAAACATGGCTGACATGGAGCAACTTCAGTCGTGCACTTTGTAGCACAGCTTGTCAAGCCCATCGTAGTACAGCTTCAAGCAGTCACAATCACATAGTATTCTACACACTCCCCTCCTCTCGAGTCTTGTGCAGCGGACTCTGCCGTGTCTGCATCTACCCGTAGCGTCCTGCACCTTGAAGAATCTAGGAGGTTCTGGCTTTTTTTTTTGTGAGGGGTCAGGACACGGCTCGAGATTTTTGTTTGCTCCCCCCTTGACGAGACTAAAAAAGCAAAATACAAGGGTTGCAAAATCGGTGGCGTTCTTTCAACGGCTGTCGAGTACGATCGGCAAAGATACCAAGCCCTAGCATCACACAGTATATGGAGGAAGTACTGATGACGAGGTGCTTAGATTTGCTTCTTTTCATAGCCCCCGTCTTCCCGAGAGTCATCAGTCGACGTGGCGCCGCCAACGACTACGGGTTGGGCTTCAGGCAGCGACACTAATGCTAGCTGCCGTATGGGAAAACGGTTCGAGACAAGAGAAACCGAGACAAGAGATTATGTAGGCTATTTTTTTTTGGGGGTATGTTTGTTCGCTATGACTCCGAGTTGATGGATGGGTGCATCAGCTAGTCTCAGATGTCATCAGAAGATTTGTTCTCGATCTGTAGCAACTCCTTTTCAGATACTGGACGAGTCCTTACTGTGCTACGTTGTTAAATGGAGCCTCATTGACTCTATCCTCTCTTCTTTCTTCAAACTCTTTTGTCCTTCCCCAGATCTCTTCCACAACTTATCTGTCCCCATCTTCATCTGTCTTTTTCCACAGTCACAGTCACACATACACACAACACCCCTGAACAACACTTCAACACTTCAACAATGTCCCAAATCAACTTCCTCTTCGAGTACCCTTCCGTCGGCCGCGACGTAGTCTCTCAATCTGCCCCCGGTGTCAAAGGCCCAACCTACGGCCCTGACCCGGAAGTCTGTCCTTACGAGGATGACTCGGGTAGTGACAGTGACGACTACGAGAGCGAAGAGGAAGAGGAAGAGGAGTCTGGGGAGCCCGATCCTGATTGGCATCCAAATGCTATCAACTTCCTCGCCAAAATTCCTCCGAGTGATGAAGCTTGGTCTCGTCACCTCCCAGGCAATGGAACTGTGAACTCTCTGTTCCACCGTCTCTGAATCCCCTTTCTCTTCCCCGGCATCAGGGGTAACATGGACTGGGAGAAGTTCTTCGCAGAGTGCAAATGGCACCTCGCCCGGGCATGCAATGAGCCTGCCCTGGCGTCACTTTTCACTCTCGTCTTCATTGCCGCATGCCACGTCTCCCAGTCCGACGGCTGCCCCCGCGAGATTGCCCTCAATGGGATGAGGGATTGCATCAGGCAGTGCGGCGTCTGGGAGTACGAGCTCACGGAGCCCATGATTGAGAGGCTCCGAAAAGGCGCCGTCAAGGGCATCTGGCTCCTCAACGAGTACACGAAGGCCGTTGGGACTCGTGCTCACGAGATCCCCTTGTTCAGTAGGTTTCTCCTCATCCGGATTTGCCATCTTGTATCTGAATGTTTGAACAGCTTCTGACTGGCTGCAGGTGTTCATGCGATGTACTCCAGCGTGTATAACCTATATCAAGGGCCGTATCCCGTTTACATACCGACCAACTACGCCGCTGCAGTCCGGATATCTCGAGATCCCGTCCATGGTGTACAGTATGCTAGGAGAGTCTAAGTCGAAATGGGAGTAAGTTATGTCCACACCCCGCAGCATACCCCTTTTACTAACAGACTGACACCAGTTATCAAGAAATCTGCGAGATCCTGCAACCTGAGGGAATTCCACTGCCTCTGTACAAGGACATCTGCATGGCTGATGTCAAGGAGTATGACGAGGATGAGAGTGATGAGGGGGACATGGATGATTGTGATGGGCCTGTTTGTGATTTCGAGTATCAGTACGCGTGTTCGTGGCCGCATCCGATGGCTTGTTCAGGAAGGACAGCTTCAAGGGGTTCCAGCCTCCGAGGCCGTTTTTGTGATTTGGGTAAAATGAGTTTTGAGATTGAGTGTGTGTATTCAGATTGTTTCAATTAATATGAGTTTGTTCTTTCGACCATGACGAGATGAGTGCCGAGTGTGAAAATGATGTACTGCCCTGCCCTTCAATGCTGTCCTGTCACCCTGTTGATCATATTACTCCCGTTCTCATGGTGCCAGGTGGACTGAAAAAAGCACCGCCGCTCTCCCCATACCATTTCGGTGCCAGTACCGGCAGTGGCTTTTTCTGGCCACCTGGGTGCCAAGGAGAGTGTGAGACATGGGGGTAAGAACACAGTCTTCAACGTAAAGACGGCATTTCAACGGGGTATCCCGAGACACACCAACTTAGAGTGAGATCACTCATGGAGGACTCTTTAATAGCACGTCTTAGTTGGTTCACGGTCTTCTGGCCTAGTTATCTATCAAGGGCTGGGCTTCAACAACGCAGCTGACTCACACCAGAACATGAAATGTATGATAAAAGTGACTATGTAGGAGTAAACAGCTGACATTTTATATGTTGGTGTTATAATATGCATTGGGAAGATTGGGATGATGGGGCAAGAGACTCGGACGAGCGGTTCCCTCGGCACACTTCGATCTCACAGTAAAGACATGCAAGCTCAAACATCAAACGCGTGTATTCAAAGTAGGTAACGACAGACTATGTATCCATTTCAAAATCATAACCAAGAACCAAGCAATCAAGCCGTAGTGCATCCAAAAGTAGGTAACGACAGACCGAATATCACCTTCAAACTCATAACCAAGAACCAAGCAACCGAACCGTTGTGCCCTCATTGCCAAAATACAAGCATCAAAAACTCGACGTATCCAAATCAAGGGACATACACCTTCCACCCCGTGATCTGTGGGACCGCAAGCTTATAAAGCATAATGTAGATGAATCGAACGCTTCCACTGCCAGTGAACTGCAGGCCCGTCTCGTTCAGAAAGATGACCGTGTCGGCATGCCAGTAGGCGGGAACGACATAGTCTTTTCCCCGGGGGTGGAGCTGGATGGGCGCCGGGTAGAGGCCCAGAGGCACCATGATCCCGATGTGATCTGGGCTCGGCCAAATAGTGCAGCCTGCCTCGAGACGAAATGCTTCGGGTTGGAAAAAGGGTTGGGTGATGTCCTTGATGACGGCGTGGTTGATTGCCGACCAGGACAACATGAAGTTGTACTATGTGTTCATGTTAGACTTGTTGGTAAACGTGAAAGTTGACAAGACTTACCATTCCGCGCAAGACAGCTTTGACGACGGCCTGGCAGGCAGGAGGTGATCCGTAAGAACTAAGACTGGCCTGCTTCTCCCAGGGGGTGAGGCACATAATCTCGCAGACGGCTTCTCTCTGCAGAATTCGAGTGTACAGGTCACACTCGAAGACGGCGAACCGAGGATCATCCATGGACATGGTGTCTGTAAGGTGCCGTGAAACAGAGTGTTGTGAAATGTGTGTTGGTCGAGATGCGTGCTGGGTAGGAACAAGTGATGAGATGCTGTGAAACTGATGCTGTGATGGATGTGAAGATGAACAGACTTGGAAGCCTTTTTTATGCTTCATCGAACAGACAGTGGAAGCCGCGCAACAAGGGCATTAACACTCTTGAAGTCTGAAAGGAGACAATGTCGTTTGCTTGCTTCGTTCAATGTGAACTCTGACGATGCATGAGCTACTGCCAAACGCCGATACCCCTTCAAACTCGGCTGACTCCCTCCTGAGAGGCAAGCAAATAACCGGGTATCATGTCGGTACAATGCATTAGTCCATCATTTGCCCGTTGAAGACCCCAGCTCTCTCGTCGCGGAAGCAGGATCCGGCGACAAGCCCATGGGCAGCAAACGGATGTTCGCAGGCACGATACACCGGAGATCCCCCCTATCTCGCCGTGATTCGTTCTTGTCATGTTTGCTCTCCTTGACGCTGCATTGGGGCTGATTTGATCAACGCGGGCTGAGCTGCAAGTTTCCATCGAAACCATGGCTTGGCTGAGGCCCTCACTCAAACGGATAAGAAAGAGGGGGGGGGAACTATGTAGTCGCCAATTACAAGCTGACAAAGTCATATGCAAAGGGTTGCCGTTCCTGTGACACCACACATACATACATGACATTAACAAGGCTGGCGTTTGCAAACATACATACATACATACAGTATTCATGCAGGCTACGATGGTCCGTGGGTTGTCGAACGCCAAGCTGGAGCGGGACAGAAAAAAGAAATGATACATCAAATCATCGTCAACCCGCTGAGTGGTTTGCTTTGGACTTGTCAACTGGCTGCAGTAGTGTATCGAATTCTCTTCAAGAAAAAAAGCCACTGCTTATCTTTTTCCTGGGTCTAGCCCTAGAGCCCGATCCATAAGATGCTGCAGAGGGTCTCCCATGCATGAAGCAAACAGAGATATCGTCACATTGGATCTCGCACACCCTGAAAAGAGAGAACATGGCATGGGGGAGAAAAGAGGCGTAAAGCAGGCATGACTCTTTGCATCTGCCGTGCGACAGACACAAACGGATCGAGGGGTTTTTCGCTCAACTGCAGTCTATGCTTCAATGCGATCGACTGTGGTATCTTTTTGAGGCTTGCAGTTGTCAACTAGTTTCTCACACTGTCAACGTTGTCCATCAATCTACATCTGCATCGCCCCCAAGATGTGATATGTCAGAGCCCGGTGAATCCCACGCTGCCAAACGGATCAAACACCCCCAACTCTTTTTTCAGCTTGCATCTTTCTCCTCTGGCGTTGCAGTGTCAGAACGCCACGATCCCCGTCCCCTTTCACCATCTGCCGCGATCAGTGACCTCTTGGCATCGACTTGACCAGCTTGACAACATTGTTGTAGTAACCCCCAACTCCTCCGTACTTGTGCAGCACCCCGGGGATGTCCGCCTCGTCGAGATCCTTGGTCCTCGTTCGCCCTAGCAGCCCCGTGTTTCTCGTGCTGGGGATCCTCAGCATCTCCGTTTCCACCTTCCACCCACAGTCCTCGGCGATCAGAGTCACCCAGTCTACTAGCGACGCAAACATGGACTTGCCCTTGGTCTTGTCGCGGGGCGGAGGGGCTCGCCACCTGTCGCCCGTGAGGTTGTGGCTGCAGCACGGGATCATGATGAAGGGGCACGCCGAGATGGCGGCGAGGATGGGTGTCCAGGGCGTCAACTCATCGGCGTGGTTGGAGATGATGAATGTGCCCTTGGGGAAGATGCCATCGTGGATATCATCCGGGCCAACCTCATGCCGCTCTCCGTTTGCAACCTCCCTCGTGACGACGCTGGGGAGAAGAAGCAATCTCTGCAGGGATTTACTCGAGGGTGACATGGACGATTCGCCGTTGTATTGAGCCCAAGACTTGCGTTCTCTCGCATCGAATCCCCAGCCCGTGTAACCCTCTTCTCGTAGAATGTGTACCAGCAATCCGTTTCCGCATCCAATGTCGACAAAGCCTGGAAACTCTGCGTCCTTGTACATGTCTCTCCACAGCTCAATGAGGAAGGCCGCGATGCCTAGATCCTCAAACACATGCTTGGACGGATCTGTTGTCTCGAGCCAAGACCGAGTAAGCCGTCTGGCGTACTTGTTCTTGAGCTCAGAGTACCTGTCCTGGAATCGCTCTCGAGGTACGACGACGTCGTGGTTTACCCTCTTAACGTAGCCGACTGCATTGGCGTGGCCGTGTTTGTGGATGGTTTGAAGGAGATGATGGGCAATCCTCCCCAGCTTCACTCGATTAGCCTCCCGGTCGGCCTCTTCGGTGGCAGGGTCCTCCTCGAAAGGTAGGAAATGGATAGAGATTGTGCCCGTGTTTGTAGCCGGATCCCACTCGTGGAGCTGGCCTACCCCCCTGACTTTGGGGTGATAGTAGGGCATTTCTGCAGCAGAGGTAGCATGTGGTAGATAGATGGTGAGAGATCTTATCAGGCCTTCACCCTTAGGAGAGTCCTCGCTCTCTAGGGTGAGAGGAGAAGTGTAGAAAGAGCACGTTTGATCCAGGGGCGCATCTCGAAGTGTATTCCTCGGAATGAGTCTGCGAACAATAGTTCTTTGACAGATCAAGCCCTGAAACTCTGGAATAGAAGGGCACTCCTCAACAGAGTCTTTATTATGAGGCTGCTCCTCATCCCCATCATCATAGAGAACATCGGCACGAAACAACCATTTGGAGTTGAGGTTTGGATTCCTAACCAAGTTCAACATGATATCGTCAAAGTATTTCGTTTCAAAGGTACAAGCGTGGCGGCACACGGGCACCCAACCGTCACCGTCACCACCATCGGTGCGGAGGGCGGGCGGCGATCCCGGGGGGAGCTCTTCCGGGTCAAAGGGCAATTTCCTTCGAACCTCCATTTTTTCTGACGAGAATCGGAGGTTGGTGCCGGCAAGACCGGAGAGATGGTTGAAGTTTTGCAAGGGGATGCTGTCAAAGTGGTGAGACTTTTGAGTCTTGGGAAAATTCAGTTGGTACCCAATACGGGTCGAGAATGAACGGGAGACTGCGGAGTAGAATGGCAAGCACCTTGAACTTTCAGAGCAACGGCTTTTTGATAAATGTACAGTTCACTGTAATTGAAAAGGGCACATAAAGGAGGTTTTCTATGAAATTTGGATATTATTTTTTATTTTGTTGCTTGTCCGTCGAGACATCTGCTTGTTGCCTCGTTTTTGCGTACCCAGGTACAGACAGTTTGCGATTCAAGAATGTCACCCCGAACGTTACTAACCTTTCTAGTGGTCCAAGAAAAAAATGGCACACTTTGTAAGTACCTAACCTGCCTTTTAATCCACTGAATCACAGCATAAGAGGCTTATGATAATACATCTAAGAATTAATATAGAATTTAGAGTATAATTGATTTATTTTATATTTTTATCTATTCATTTTTATCTAATTTACGTCTATAGCCCGGCCAAAGTCCATTGTCTAGGTAGGTAGGTACCTGCAGTATGCCATTTATTTCTTGGTCTGGGTGCCTTTCTCTGCCTGCCCAACAAAGTCAAGCAAGGAAAGGCCAGTTAAACTCAGAGCTCTCCCCATGCGCTAAACAACCATGAGGCGATGAATCCCCCGTCTTTGAACAAGCCTCCCCCAGCTCTCTTGATCCTTCGGCTCCGTGGGATGTGCCTCGGGTTGTCCCAGGGAGCCGGGATAGGGAGACAGGGTATCCGTCGAGAATGACGAAATACAGGCACTATCAGCGGGCAATAGATGTGGCACCGAAGAACAGTCACTGCGATGGCTGTGTTTTGCGTAAAAGTCGCTGAGGACTGCATGGATGAATCAGGTGGCGACTCTACATCAGGCTCTGCAAGGCCAAATCTGCCTCGAAATGACTGCTTTTCAACCCCGATGTTGCCATCTGTCACTTTGGATTGGTAGAAGGGTTATCCGTGGCAACAGTCAGACACTCCAGGACTCCCTCACCGAGCTCCCTCTTGGACCTGGATGTAGCCCTATGCGTCACGAGCGAGGGCTGGGTGACTCGCAGCGCAACCATCCTCTAGTGGAGTTGAGTTGACTTGCCGCGGGTTCGGTTCGTGGAGACGGGACACCGCTGGCCCTCCCGCAACCGGCCGGGAACAATCCCCCGAGGCGGTCAATTATCAGAATCAACAACCGGCCGGATATGATTTGCAGACTGGATTTGCGATGGCTGGTGCGTTAGGGGCTGTGCATTTCAATTTCTCAGGGGTATGGTGCTGTCATTGCCCCCCCGGTATACGAAGTTGAAAGTCTGGAAGCGACGAAGTGATGGAATTTCTGTAGAGTCAAATAGCCGCATTCTGTAAAAACGGGCTTCGCCGGGCGCAAACTGAATGGGAGATGTGGCCAAAATAGCATCCATTTGCATGTCTCGCATTCTGGACTTGACTGGAATTGCCCGGCCAGAGCGGTGTGCGCGATAGTCCTCTAGGTGGCCAGGCGCAAAGAGTGACTCCCCATGAGACCGGATCCGACCACTGATAGCCTGGACTGCGGCTGGGCCTTCTTCGTTCGGGCTGGTCCCTGGTGGAAACCTCCCATGGATGGCTGTGGATGGTGACCGAATTCATCCAGACAAGGCTTGACGCCTTATAAATCAGGCCACAATCACCCCAATAAGGCATCCAGCAGCCCGTGCTCCCTCCCGCCCGCCGCCCGCCAGCGCCCAACCAATCCTCACTTACTCATCTTTTTGCCCCTCCGCCTCTGCTTCTCGAAACTCTCTTTCTTCACCCCCTACAACGTCACCAACACAAATACCCGCAACCCCCCCCAGACTCTTCTTGTGTTCTCGCAAACTTCGTCGCAAGACTCTCCTCTATCGCAAGCTCATCATAGCTTCCTCTACAACCTCACCCGTACCACTTCGATCAACCTACAACAGCGAGGCGCTATCTTTGCCGGCGGTCGCTGAAAACACCCTCAACCCTTTTACAAAACCCATTTCCCAAGGTCACCCCAGTACCTCCGAGTTTATGTCCATCGAAAATCTCAAGACCTACGGTACGTTTGTCTCTCGATCCCATTTCCCATTTGTCGGAAGCCCTCGGATCGTTCAGAGGCAACCCAGCCTCAAAAACCGACCCGCGTGTACCTGCATCTGTTGATGCCAAGCCACATGCTTCCGACCCCGCCAAACCCACATGTCAAGCCAGATGTTCTTTGATAGCAGTTTTACTAACTGCCCTCTTCAATAGACCCCTTCGCCGAAGCCGACGAGGACACCGGAGAAACCAAGCAGACGCAGAATTACATCCATATACGCATTCAGCGTAAGTCCTTTCCTCTCCCAAGCCACTTCAGCCACCGGCGCGGCGCATCGAGAGTCGCATCACCTTACATCCTCACGTGAGATTGTGTGGTGGTGACCTGGATCGTCGCATCGCTGCATCGGCAACGTCATATCTCGTCCAATGCTAACATCCATCGCAGAGCGTAATGGACGCAAGACTCTGACCACTGTCCAGGGTCTCCCCAAGAAGTTTGACCAGAAGAAGATTCTCAAGGTCATCAAGAAGAAGTTTGGTATGTTTTTCCCTGTCATACTGTAGTTCAACCGCTAACCTTGACAGCCTGCAATGGCACCATCGTCAACGACTCCGAGATGGGAGAGGTGATCCAGCTCCAGGGGGATCAGCGCAAAGATGTTCAGGAATTCCTCATCGACAAGAAGGAAGGCCTCGAGCTAGATGCCAAGACCATCAAGGTCCACGGCTTCTAAAGCTCCGCATGCCCCGTCGTCCTGTCAGTCGCCGTACCCGGGCGTCTTGACGTAGAGGGACAGGGATGCATGGCCTCCGGCTTGTGCCTTATCCGGACGTGTCCCCTTGCATTGGAGACACCCCGAGGCTCGGATCCGATTACTCTAGGACGACGGGCATCCACTCAGGGCGAGTTTGACTTTGACTCCTGGTGGCTTTTTGGAAGAGTATTTTTTTCTGCTGCACACGTTCTAGAGCGGGTAGGTGGTGGTTTACCTACAGCATCTGCCCAGCTCACGTGCAGAGAGGACGAGGCTACGGGCAAAGAACCTGTCGTGTTGTGTCTTTAGACGAACAGACAAGGCTTGTCGGTCGCTCGTTAGTCAAGTATATCCTACCTGGGCAAGCCCGCAGTAGTCTCAGGCAATAAATACAAGGTCAATTCCGAATGATGTTTCGATGTGATTCAAGAGGTGTAGATCAACTGAAAGTGATGTAAATAGACTTGACGCCAGGCCCTTCATATCCAGTTTCAAGATAAACTCCAAGGCACCGACTCCAAGACTAACTGCCTATACACACAATACAATACAACAAGAGTCTGAAGAACAAGGACTCGCTGAAAGACAAGTTGAAACAACAACAAACTGAAACAAGACAACAAACATAGCCCCAGCATGGGCGGGATATAAAACTCCGAAACGAGAATACAAGAACGTATACAAGTAATCCAAAACAGACAACGGTCAGACCTGGCCATTCACCAGAAGAAACGCCCAGAGAACCTGGGTCAACGTGACTGGGTCAATGTGAAGAGGATGCACACCGGCATGCCGGCACACGGTTCCGCGCAGATGACGAGATGCGCTAGAGGCCGTCATGCTGCTCCATGCTGCCCCTAACCTGCGCGACGACGCGTGACGCCTCATCCCAGGCGCGGCGGCCAGATGCAATGAGGGGTATCTGAGGATACTGCGGCGTGTAGAGGTGCATGTGGGCGAGCAGAGTCACCATGCTGAGGAAGCTGGCGATGGAAAAGACGTTGATGGAAGTCGACGTCTCTTTGCGAATGTTGATTTTCTGATGCGTGATGTGATACATTACGGTTAGGGTCTGTTGGTTCATGTGTTAGTGGTGGTGCACATGAATGTTGCGGTGTGAAGCCGAGGTGAGGGGGTGAACAAACGTACAGTCGCTATGCCGATCCAGCCTGGCAGGAGAAGACGGGGGTCTTGGAAACCCCCCGCGAGGGAGAGAACGCCGGCTGTGATGTAGGCGTTGCAGGCATTAATAGTTAGAAGGCGGACCATTGTCGCCTGGGGAGTATAGTTGATGAGCCTGTATAGCTTGTTAATATCATGGTTTCTTCGAAAGCAGGGGTGTTTGGTGGACAACGTACCATCGCGACATCAGACAGTCGGTAAAGAAGAACGATAAATATCCTGAAGCAAAACACTGAAAATCCTACGTATCAGCACAATTCCTTCTTGTAGTTTCACCTCACAGCTTTACACTCTAAAAGAGCTAGTTTTCCTCTGTATAAACGCACCCATATTGTAGCGAGCCCAGTCTCGGTCAGGGCATACCTCGCATCAGCCTCGACGCTCAACCCCTTTGTCCCAGCCGTCGCCGACGGAACAACAACAACAAGCTCTGGCCCAGGCAGTATCCGTATCAAGAGCTGAAGCGCCGAGGGAAGACCCCACCAGAGCGCGGGCAAGATGGAGACGAGACGGAGTGTGAACAGCCACGGATGCCAGGGCGGGGGCACGTTGAGGACGACGGCGACGCGAGGCTGAAGGAGGGAAGGATGCACAGGTGGTTCAGAGCTGCTGTTCGTCGTAGTCGCTGCTGTGCTCGGGGTCGGGGTCGAGGAGGTTGTCGCGAGAGGTTGTGGTGGGAGCGGGAGATGGCCTGTCGAGGAGCCCCGACGGAGGGGGGAGGGGTTGGCCATCACTCGCTCGGTCAGGCCATCTGAAGCAAGATGTTTTCTCGGTAGACAATTCGAGATGTCCAGGTTTTCTGAGTAAACGCGTTGGTGGAGCAAAAATTGGCCAAAAATGTGGTGGGTGTAGAGCAAAGGGGGGAAATTTAGAAAAAAAGATGATGGTGATGGCGTCAAAGGAGGAACCTCCTCTCGCCTTGCACCGAGTCCTAACAGGGGTTGCGGGGAAAGCTTGCCATGGTTTGTGCATTTCGGCGGCTGCCAAGTGGGCACACAAGGGTCATGAATGTGGCTATCCGTGGCTAATCCCCCCAATTTCAAACTGTGGCGCGAGCATCCCCCCGTGGCTCGTGGGTTAGGGTTGAAGACGGTTGAAGATCTGCCAAACCAGAAAAGGTAAACAGCTTAACAGACGGGGGTTGACAAGTCGTACAGATTGGCTCCTCTCCAGAAACAAAGAGCCATGATGAGAAACCTGACATTACACTCAATTCCATTTCAAAGCTAGCACTAAGGTATCATGTTTTCGTTGGTTAACTTGCAGACTCCTCCATTTTATCCAGACTACCCATTGATCCAGCCCTTGAGAAACAATCGTCACTTGCATTATTGTAAGAAATTCGACATGTGAGAAATCCAGACCATCAAGCCTACCCCTTGAACCGCCGGTAATGAAGCCTCCGGGTAACGACTGACAAAGTGGTGAAACACATCGTGTAACCACACCATCTCCCACCCCACGAAATGTTCTCACTCGAGTCCTCCTCATTCCTCAGCGTCCTGTTTCGACCGCTTGAGAGGGCTGCCACCGTCCTCCTCCGAACTCTCTCCCTGATCGTCTCTAAGGCGTATCCTCTTTTTCCCCTCTCCTTGGGGTGCACTCAGTTGTTGCGACAGCAGAGATGGGTGATCCACATCGTCGCCCTCGCTCCAGTCGTCGCCTCCTTCAAGGTGTAACCCATCCTCGGTAGATGCTGGCAATCCCAGTTTCTGCTCGATCAATGGTATTTGATCACGTATCCATCTCAGTAGTATCTCGTGGCGCTTTGCTCCGCTCCTGGCCTCTCGGTAGGTTGCCGTCACCATCTTGTACTCCCCAATCGCATGTTTCCGATCCTGAAAGTCGTCGAATGCCTTGATCGCCGAGTCCAGTTCCGCCTGGGCTTCAAACAGTTTCCGTTGTGCAGTTGGCCCCTTCACACTTGGGTCCAGCATGTCTCGATCTGCCAGCAAGATATTGGATCTCGCAAGCTCCACCGCCTGCCTCAACGATGTCCTCTCCCTCTCAAAAGCAGCCGCAAAACCTTTGGCTTCGATGTCGTCTCGAGTCTCGCCGGGCTTCAATGTCTGGGTGCTGACAAGATTCTTCCAAGCCTCCCTGTACTGTGGATGTGACTTCTTGTGCTGGAGGAACTTTTCGTACTCGAAATACTCAAAGCACAGGTACTCGATCCACTGAGACAACTCGGTTTGGTCTGATGCATTCTGTTCAAGATGAAGAGACTCAGCGAACGAGTGCTTGGCCAAGCGTTTGCGACACCTTCCAACATGCTTGTTGAAGATTTCCTGATCACCCCTCACGATAACCTGCTGACGACAAAACTGATCCCATCTTTTCCATTGCCGCTCGTACACTACCCAATCGTTTGGTCTCGGCTCTTTCAACTCCCCTTGCCAGTACTTGAGGACCTCGGCGTGCTCTGTCGGTTGCCTCGAGACCTCTTCGATGCGCTCAATGGGATACCATGGTCGCCCTCCGTTCCTGGTGAGTAAGCCGTGAAAACTCTTCTCACGCTCGAGGCTGTTGGAATAGCGCTCCTCAGGTGTCAGTGGCCGTTTAAGTCCAGATCGGTATGGGGAGGCTCTGCTAGGAGTGGTTGGACTGGGCAGGGCGTCCTCGGGCCTGGTGTGGGGGGAGAGATGCATGAGGCTGCCGGGCCTGTCATTTGGATAAATGGCACTGGGGGTGTTCGGCAGCAAGTCGCAGTAAAGGATACTATGGAACCATCAGAGAGGAAATAGATTAATCGAGGAAGTGCCCATACCCGATCCGGTCCCTCATCCAGCGAGTGACCTTTTCTTGGGCCTCACGGTCGATGTTGCTGAGATCATTGTCAGCTACGGGCAGATGGGAGTCGGCAATATGGACCTACGCGCAACGCTCATTGTGCTTGTCGAGTTCCTTGTCAGTCCACCCGACAGCGTCTAGACCTCGACAAGTCGTCCGGTCCGTCGGTCCATCGGGCGCAGGCGAGTTTGGTAGCCGGTCCATTCGAGAGCCTCGGGGAAAAGCTGGGGTAAAAGCCTGGTAGACGAGGCGGTCGGACGAGCTGAGAGCGAGTGAAGCTGGTTCGGTGGCTGACAGTTAAAGACGATGGGAAGGCGGCCAGTGTTGTAGGATTGAAGAGAGACTTGGGCGAGTGAGGTACAACCAGCACATGCGTCACGCAATGGGCAGAGAGCGACACAGCAGACACAGACAGATCCGACAGTGACACAAGCAGACGGAGACACACATGGAATGGATGAGACAAGAGGGATCGTGAGTGAGGCTGAGCTCGAGGTCGTAGGCAAGGCAAGGTAGGTTCCCGTCCGTCCTACGTACCTACCTCGGGAAGGTACAGGTATTAGGGGGGCGTGCACAGGCGCAAGTAAAAGCACAGGCACTGCAAGCGCAAGCAGAAGCAGCTGGAGCTGGAGCCTTGTTCTGTCGCATTTCCTGAGTGAGGAAGTTGCATGCTCGCACGCACCTTCTCGGTCGTCGCGGGTTTCGATTTAACGATGGAAAGCGCGGCCCAGGCCAGGTCAGGTCGCCCCTCTACTCCCCTGGTCTGCCCTGCTTGTGCCTGTGTCAGTGAGGCACGGAAGAGAAAACAGGTACCCCGGTACCTTGCCTTGCGTGGTAAGGTGTAGGTAGCCGGCCCCTAGGTACCCCCAGGCCCAGCCAGCTCCGACTCCAGGGCCCTCTCTCAGTCTCCAGGGCTGGGCGGCGGGGCAGCTTTGCCGGCAGCGTGTTTTGGCATGTTCCAGGGGGGCCCATTCCCTCCTCCCCACAGCGGGCGGCGTGGATCCTTTCCATCGTCACAGGTCGACCGAAGAGTCCGGGTACTTACATTTGCGGGCTGCCCGTTCAACACCAGAGCACGACAGAGACTACGAAGCAGCTAAGATGAACGAACCCTGGTTCTGTAGATGAGCTGAATCAAGTGACCCCGATAACGTTAGGGTTCGGAGCTTTGTGAGTCCCGGAGTAGAAGAGTTTTCGGCAGTTTGAGCAAGAGAGCCCTGTAAGAAGAATGTGTGAGGAATGGGCCCGAAAACTTCACTTTTGCCTGGAGCCAGAGATGCGTCTCACAGAAGCAAATACACAAGTAAAAAAAATCGAGTAAAAATGTGTCAACACAGAAATGACTTTCAAGTCCCTGGCTATAATTTTTGAGCAATTATTTTCCCATTCCCTGACCATCATGGCATCTCACACGATAACCACAATCCCATACCCATCAACTCTCATCAGATCAAGAACGTCCCAGTATCCAGCACACAGGTACACCACGCTGGCAGAAGTGGATGCCGGTCGCACGCGGCCGCAGCAGAGAATCTCTTCCCCGATGGAAGGGAAGGACAAGTACCGCGGGATAAGCGCCAGAAACTTCTAGGCAATGTTTAGCTCCAACATGCGTGGAGACCCGGGATCTTCCCAAGCCCCCCCCGCTTGACCGCACATTTGTCATTTGTATCACCATCATGCGCCGTGTAGCGAGCCAGCCAGAGTCCCTTGTCCATCATTTCCATGCCCCACGCACCACAAAGAGCATGCAGGTCCTTTTACGTTTGACTCTTGGTTCCTCGTCCCGCGGAATCGTCATGACAGTGTCTACCCGTCTGGTGTTGCGAGTTTCGTATTGTTGAAGGGCCTGTTCAGACGAGAAAAGTCGTATGTCTTGGGTAACACCGTCTGCAAAAACCCATTTAGAACCACCACTCATGTCCCGAAACGTCGTCGAATATCATCAAGGGCCATCAGATAAAGCTTTTTTTTCGTCCTCGCAATTTGCCCCCCGGCCAAGACCAACTAAGCCCATCCAAGCCGGCATCGGGGACTCCAGGCTAACTAACTGCCTCTGTAACTAGCTGGTCCCCAATCTCTGAGAGAACCAACCTGATCTCGAGCAATCATCCTTGCGCGCCAGCTGCCCGTCGATCCCATCTGCCCTTTCTGCAGCTTGACCCTTTCTTAGCTTACCGAAGATACCGAACCTGGACAAACCTGGGGACCAGATCCTATCGACAAAATGTGTGCAAATGTACATGCCATACAGCAAAGCAAAGCAAAGCACATCTGTAGACGACGTCTGACCCATCACGCATCCCATACCTACAGTACATGCAAGGCATGTCTCGCCCAGTTTTACCACCCATGCTTATGCACGGGCGAATCTCTCCACCTTGACAATCTTGCTCTCCCTTCCTCTCCCGCCTCACTTGTGCTGTGCTGCGTGCACTGCCAGTGGCAGCCAAGGGTTAGTTGTCTTGAAACAGCTCAACTTTGACTGTGGACACTTCTATCCGTTTGTCGCCTCGCACAATGTCCTTGTCAAGTGGGACAGAGCTCAATGGTCGGATCATATGCTGGTCCCCGAGGTGCGGGCTGACGATGTTGTCTCCCTCCTTGCGTCATAACCTGGGCCCTTTTCACGTCGGGCTGCAGCAGCATGAATAAGCCCTTATCGACGATACATGCAGGCAAACAGGCATGGATTCAAATGTTTGCCTGCTATTGCTGCGCGTTCTTTCCAGTTTCGGTTCTCTGCAGCCCATGAGACGTCGGCTGGGCAGAGGTTTGGCTGACGAACAGGGAGAGACCAAGGGAGGGATCGCTCTGCGTTGTGTCACCCACCATCAGCCTCTCAACGTCTACAGTATGTACGAGTACCACTTTCCAGGGAAACAGGGCTGTCGGCCGTGTGCGTGCGTACGACAAAGCAACGTCGTACAGCGTCCCGTGCTGAAACGCCCGTTGACTGGTTGGTCAAGACGCAGTTGATGTGTATCTACTGTCGGGGCGATATCTCGCGAGTCTCCTCATGGCTGAACACAAGCTGGTCAGGTAGGATCCCGTGTTGGAATGGTTATGCTTGCATGATAGCACATCCGGGAGCAGGGCCTGAGACTGTTGGCGCAGCAGTGAGCCCAGCGGAATGGCGTGGGCAATAGGATGCCATGGGCAAACGATGGCTGAAATAAGTGACATCTTGCACTGTTGAAAGCCGCCTCTTCTTGGAACTGCATTGTGAGACCAATCAGGACTACGGAGGGGGCCAGGCTCAGCTGTCCTCAATCCGGAGTGATCCAACAGGATCTCTTGAGAATGTGCGCTTATGCCTATGCTTCAAGTGGCTTGCGTAGATAGCCGGATGAGTTGTGTCTGAGATGAAGGTCGGAGCCTCGTTTGCAGACACTACCTCATGCTCCGCGGATTGCCATCCGGCAGGTCAGGGTATCAAGACCCTTCATGCCTTGAATGTTTGCTACTGCATCTATGCAATAGGCAATGCTGGGCCGGGCATGAATGAAGAGCTGCATCTGCAGCTTTCTTTGTGGATGGCTGAGACTGCGGGTTGATGGGACAAGAGGGAGCAATCCAAGCCAACGTTTGTATCGACTTGGTCTTCTCAGCCCGGTTTACTGCCGTTGTCTCAGTATCACGAACAATTGGTGAAATGGCCCCGTTCAGGAGGGCACTGACGTGAGGTGGCGCCAATGATCATCGTGCGTTCCAAGTTTAGAGACAAGGTGTCGTTCGTTTGTAGTCTTGACAAGCACGTAGATCATGTTGCCAAGAGGGTGTACTAGCACTGCAGATGAGACAAGAGACAAGATGGCTGTTCCAACTATAGGCTTGGTGATCTGTGATTAGCTTCACTCAGCGCTTCTCAGCCGTTGTCTTGAGAGAACACTGCATCGTGGAGGGTCTCCCATGTCAGCAGTTGGTCCGATCTGCGTGAATTGGATCCATCTCGAGATCAGAAACAGGCACTGGGCCACGTAGGTCGGGTGCCTACCAGCCTTACAAGCAAGACTCAACCGGCGTTCAAAGAGATGGTGCAGGATTGTGAGGAAAGCTGCATGCAAAGACGGTCTAGTACACACCCACTTGCGGTTTGTGTAACACAAACACTCAACCTTGGAGCTATAGACAGGTGACCAATGCAATCAGCAACAATAGAGCGGCTAGGATCAGTATAATGTCCGATATTTATCGGGGAAGTAGAAAGAAGAAGGAACGTATTAGATACCAAACTCTACATCCCGTTTGCCGACAACTCTAGTAGTAACGGAGTAGTTACAGAGTTGACGAGACACTCAGCCCCCTCTCCTCCTCCTCGTCTTCCGAAAACTCACCCCTCTAGCTGCAGCACAAGAGGCATGTTCTAATGTCATTGGCCTCCGAATACAGCCTGTCGGAAAGCGACATATCGCACGATCGACAATGCGAGTGCAACCATTGAAGCCCGATGCAGAAGCCGACGATGGCGTGGACGGTCTAACATCGCTCCTAACGTCACATCCCGCCCTCTACTCGAACACGCGATACCACTTACCCGGTTGGACATGCAAACGAAACCCGGAAGGGCGAGAGCCGTCTACCACATGCGGAGCCTCAAAGTTGTGATGCCCAACATGCGGTGGTACACCCAAGGAAGCCAAGTTGAGGCCCCCGATCCATTGGCCTCGACCCGTTTCTATTCTTATTCTGGCCGATTGCATACAGATCGTAGCAAATCAGATCTTTGGGGATCGAGGCCATCCAGTCAGCTCCGTCAACACCGACCGGATCACCGATCCCTAGGTGGGTTTCACGGTGGGTGATGTTGTGGGCGATGTTGTGGAAGCTGCTAGCAAACATTGTTTATTCCCAAGTGTTAAGACAGTGATACAATCCCAAGAGGTAGGTAAGTGGAACGAGGAGGTTTGTTTTGGAACACCGGGATGGGACACTGGCCGGCAGCATCCTCAGACGAAGAGCAAGAAGGCAGCCCACCATGTATGAAGAACCGTACACAATTCCTAGAGCTAGGTAGAATGAATGAGTTTATTTCCATGTTTATGTCCCGGGTTTAAGCCGAGCCTAGTTGTTGTGCTTGCTCAATCCGATTGCTGTCCAAGTGGTTGCGCTCTTGTTGGCCTTGCGCCCAGATTGGTTCCCGACTCCCAGGACGGTTTTGAATGGGTGAACTTGTACATTAGTGGCCAAAAACCTTTGTTCCAAGAGAATTATTCTTGTTTAAAGTTGTTGTGTTGTCAATTAGCGAAAGTTTGGCAATTCGCCGAGATGCTGTATTCCTGTTCCTCGCCGTACTCCTCCTACAGGCTTACTCACTCCAGTGGTCACATACAGTTAGGTATACCTTCTGCTGCAGTCAGCAGAAAGACTCAAAAACGCTAGCATGTGAACATCGGGATATGGTGCTATGATGTATTGGTATTGTGTTGTTGTATATAGTTGAAGCCCGGCCCATAGTGGGATAACTGAGCCAAATGACATCCCCAAGACGAGTTCCTGGCTTTTAGCTTTGCGCCGGTGAGTCCGTGATCACCGAGCTGGACTCCTTTTTCTTAAATCTGAGAGGAAGAGCGCGATGCCGCATAGGGTCAGGCCGCATCATTTGCAGTGGAAAAGTCTGCTGCAATCCCTTAAGCACCTCGTAGTTCGACAGGACGACCATCATTGCCCAGCGAGAGCAATTGAAAACGGGAAAGTGAGGACGTGTGACGCACTTCATGATCTCCTTCTGCGTGCTTTCGGACAGGCCATATATGTCCATGCATTTTTCCCATTCGTTTAATTCCCAGAAGGAAGCGTCCTCGTAATAGACGATGTGTCTGATCATGAATTGCAAAAATGTAATAAATTTCCTTCTTCCGTCGTAAGGGTCTATCTCGCGCCGGACCTCTCCTCTAGGCCATTTCTCCCAGGCATCCCACATATGGTCTGCCCTCTTGGATGTGAAGCCGACGTACTCGATGGTGTCCCTCGATATGAGCACCTCAGGGATCGACCACTGGGGGTGAGGAGGTGGCAGTACGAGAGGTGGGTGTAGGATAGATGGTGGCATGAGAGGGAGGTGTATGACGGCTTGACCTTGTCCGTCGTTCAAGCCAGGGGAGTTTTGTAGTGGCTGTTGCGGAATCTGTTGAACGGTCCCTTGAGCGGGACTGGCAACTTGTTGTTGCGAGAGCTGGGGAGCTTCCTCTGACTGAGGAGTGTTGTTTGTGAGGTTCGAGTTCGTAGAAGTCATGATATCGGTATCACGTAGCTGATAGACTCTGATCAAGTTCCGTACACTGGGTCTGTACTAGACACGAGATCAGTATTTGCAACTAGGCTTGCCAAAAGAAGCCTTACCAGAGATGTTTGCTGTGCTGAGGCTAGCACGGATCTTGTGAATGCTTTGCGAGATGAGTCTGAGATGAGTTGGATATTATGAGAAGCCGAGAAGAGAAGGCGAATTGGAGAAGGAGAATAACCACAAGAATCAGAGGCCTACTTATAGTATCCATAACTGCCCCCTTTCAACGGGTATTCCCAACAACTCTCCTCAACCCCTTTGGCAGAGTTTCTTGGAAGGCCGAAACCTAGATCACCCTTCCCGTCTCTGCCCAAGTAGATGCTCTCGAGAATCTCTTGTCTGTGAAAATCTACACTAAACCAAAGCTTCATAAATCTTTTGACTCGTTGTCCAGGATATATTCACCTCGTTTAGGCGGCCAACGTACAAGTCTTTGTTAAACTGTAGTCTGTACATAGGCAAGCATTACCATTTTTATCCTTAGAGCCATATTAGACTAACCTAAGGTTTAGTAAAAGGAGAAAATCCAGGACTCCTCACACAAGTAGAGCGTCACCAGTTAACATGATTCTTTGTAAGGTTCATGGCGAAGCCGTACGCCGGTCCGTGTGACGTTGTCGACGAACAATCCCAGAATAAGGAACAGGGCCGCTGCGATGAAACCCAAGATAAACGTGATCAGCAACGTTGGGCAATCAGAGGCATATGGGCCCCATGTGTCGGTAAAGACATTATCAGAACGGGGTGTCGTCGATGGTCCATTCAAACAATTCTAAGCGAAGATGAGGGCCTGTTCTGCCTTCGTAGCTCTTCCGCATATGACTGCCAAACCAACTCAGACATTGGTAGCTGGTGGCTCCAGGCGCTTTCAGCACGTCGAGCAGATCATGGCTCACAACCCAGGAGATGCGCCCATGGGCATCGCGTCGCCGCCATTAACTCCTCAAGAAATCAATCTACTCCTAAGCGAACTCTTCAACGATCCCAACCTCCGCAGTTCCGCTCGCCGCATCATGGAGGATGTCCCATCACGCCAGGATCGTGCTCCAGTGGAGCCATATGTTCTAGACTTTGACACACGCCAGCGCATTATCCTACGCTGGACGTCTTCTCTCTGTCTAACTCGACGATTCTCAGAAAGCCGCTATGGGAGGCGCCTGGGTGGTACGTACAGTTTTGTTCTAGACACCGCTTCAAAGTTTCAGCGTCTATAACGTAAGATTCTGGGGGAATCTAGGTACATATCGTGATCCTGGATCAACAGGAAAGTCTGATCCCGGGAGGTTGATAAACGAATTCATGACTGTAGACTGTATGTCAACCACGGCTGCGCGAGACGTCCGGTTGAGTTCTCAACAAAAGTGCTCTTGGCTTCTTGCCGATGATGTACTGCGTTGACCAAAAGTCTTTGAAGAAAGAAACGGGCCCAGGGATGAGTGAGCCAAACCCCTCCAGCTCAAGTGAGGTCACTCTCCAGGTTCGGCGGTATTGTTCGTGGGAGTTGTGGGTGATCCCGGATGTGCGATGGGATGGGGGATTGAGAAACCGAAGATCGGTCAAGTCTTATTCCAAATCATCTTGACACATATGTAAAGCGTCGTGTTCATAATTTTATGATGTGTTGAGAATATATTCTTTATTATAGTTGCAGCCCGGCCTCGATGGGTCAACTGAGCTCGAAGATCGTGTAAAGTGTCGAGACTGCGGCAAGATTCGTCGAATTATCCCCCAGGTTTATGTCCACCTCGTCGATAGGTTCCAGTCGAAGCATGTATACTGGTTGGATCGATGCACTGGTGCCCACGTACACAGAATGGATCGCTCCTAGAGTTTCACAGCCGAAGTGGGCAGTCGGTCCTTGAATGGAGAAATAGTCGGCAAGCTCTGAGGACGACCTCGAGGATCCTCATGTCCCCTGCCAGGACCTTAGAATCCTGCGAGTTTCTGGCAAACACCTCCATCGTATAGAATTAAGGCGGCCCCCAGTGTGGCCCATCGAGGCCCTCCAGCGCCCACCCTTCAGGGCGACGGGAATGCGTTCTACCTCCTTGGGTGTAGGATTGGTGGCGGTCGGCCTGGCGAGCAGGCTGAGCTCAGCCTAGAGTTCAGCTCCGTGAGACGGTACTTTCTTTGGATAGCTTCAAGCAGCAGACCAAGGGTTTCTACAGCGGAAACCTCAAGGAGGAATGTCAAGGACACTGCTGCCGCTGGTCCCAATGCTGCCGTTCCCCAGCAGGAGCAGCAGGGCACTTACACTCAGGTCACTGATAGCCCTAGTACCCTCGATAGCGCCCGCGAGGTAAGAGGTTCTTGCAGTGGTAGAGTGTAAGCCAGAACTGGGATTGTTCGTCGACAACCTCACCTACTCTAAGATCGCCGGTGTTCGTCACCCAGTGTCCTCCTGTGCTACTATCTACCTTGCGCAGAGTTTCTTTCCCCCTTTGACGGACCCATCTTCTTCTCATAGCACGATACCCACGAATACCCTTATGTACGTTGGAAAAAGAGTTGATCATCGCTTTCACCGCGTAGACTAACACCCTGGGTACCTTCTTGTCAGCGTATGTTGGACCGTCACCAAATATACTACCATACGGACCGACGCACAGCGTCGCAGTGACTGAAACCTTACAAAGGATCATGCCAACTGGTGACTTCCTTTTACTGTCCGCCACTGCCATGGAAACACACAAACTTCAGTACCATTTTTTTCACGAACAATACCGCCGAACCTGGAGAGCGGCCTCACATGCTTACTGGACGGAGCTGAAGGTTTTTGGCTCACTCTACGATGAGACCCAAGACAAACGTAATGAGCAACATGGGGCAATCTGATGCATACGGACCCCATATGTCTGGCGAAGATATTGTCGGAACGAGGTGTCGTCGAGGGGTACCTGGGTGGTGCGGCGTTGTTCTAGACACCGCTTCAAAGGTCAGTACGGTAAGTTTCTGGTGGCATCAAAATCCATACCGGGATGGATCGATGGGAAAGTCTGGTTCTGGGAAGTTGGCAAACGGAATGTTTCGAGGCCTTGACTCGAGACTCTGGTCAAGTTGAGTTCTCAACCAAAGTGTTCTTCACCTCTTACCCCTCCCTCAGCCATCCTGACGACGGTACATTCTTTGGTACTTTGCGTACTTTGTCTTTATCTTGTAAAAGGTTCTTGTCGTGACAGGGTGTAAACCAGGACTGGGTCGCGTGAGTCGTGGCGGTAGGTTCGGATTAAGTTGAACGGGACGCACGATTCCCACGTAGTAGCCGTTGCAAGAGCCACCACCTCAACTGGCAGGGCTTGCATCTGGGTTGATCCATGACGAAATTTAGGAAAGGCTGGATCTCGTTCGTCCGTGAGTGGCTTTGAACCATTCTCGCAATCTGTTGGGCCAGGAGGTTTGCACGTGTGAAGGTTTGAGAGAGGTCGTTGGTAAGCCTTTGGTTAGAGGTGCAAAACGTCGGTGAGAGGTGAAAAATACATTGGTTGAGAACTCAGCTGAAGCAGAGTTTCGAGTCGAGCCTTCCAAGCATGATTGGTATGAAAGAGCCAAGGACTAACATTGACAAGCCCCCGCGACACTGGCATGCAGCCGAGACGCACATCACATGCAATTCCCTTTCAACTTTGTTGCCTGCGATGGCTTTGACGTAGACTAACTTCCGGGGTCCCGCCGGGTTTGAGTTTGGGAGAGCCACATCGTTGAAAGACTAGATGCGGGAGGCTGGTGCCTTGCGGATATGTATTGGTGACTTTCACGAAGATGATGTTGGATTGCGGCTGCAAGGCAATCCCTACCCTGCATGGGTACAATAACAGGTAGTTTTACTGTCACGCTTTTTAGGTATTAAATCAAGGCAAGCTCTTCTCGGGGAAACAATGAAGTCATATCGGGGGTACTGCAAAGCGAGGTATGCGTGCCTGTTTACCATCGAACAGATATTTCAGGTGAAATAACCCAATGCAGGATTGTACCCAACCTGTTTGTTGAAATCAGGCTTCGGCGTGACCGAATTATTCCAGACCAGGTCATCCCCATTCTGTTTGCTCCCCTTTGTGCGAATGTGCGGCTAGCCCCTTTTCCTACCTGCTTGCCGCATAAACTTTCACTCACCCTGATTCAGGATCAAATATTGGCGCACCAAGTACTCTACACATTCGTATTTTCTATATTTTTAAATAAAAGCAGAAAATTGGCCTTGTGGTATGATCGCTGTATAGTTGGAGTGTTGAGCACAGCGGTAAAATGGGCGTGTACAACCAAGAAATCAGCAGGTTGCCAGTTTAGCAGCATTGGTTTTAACGTGTGTTACAACGAGGACACGAAATTCCATTCCTTTGACAGCAGATCTGTTTGCTTTTGATGGGATCCTCTAGCATTACCACCTTGCCAACTTGCCTCTGATTTCAGTCACCGGACATTCTGACAGTCCGCGATCGCCTCCTAGTCTGCAGTATGTCCATGCCCGCATATGATAATCCGCGTCGTCTCTCAGCAAGATAAAGGACAGATACTCGG
Source organism: Fusarium sp. MBC 438 (assembly GCA_030779245.1). Taxonomy (NCBI): domain Eukaryota; kingdom Fungi; phylum Ascomycota; class Sordariomycetes; order Hypocreales; family Nectriaceae; genus Fusarium; species Fusarium sp. MBC 438. The sequence goes on along the minus strand of JAPFTB010000138.1, from coordinate 55,759 downwards.
CATTTCGTTGACCAATGGATCCTGTAATGGACAATCAGCATTGTCGGAGAAAACAAGGAGCTGGATATGGCAGAGTACCGAATCCTAGCCTGGAACGAAATATGACCTCCTCAACTTCAAAGTTGCAACATGTGTTGAACTCGATCGGTACCGTTCACCTTTCCATAGTGCCTGATGTATACAGATTTTCCGTTCGCGACGACGTGGAGGTGTCTCTCAATGGTGCTTCTTCCTGCTTCGGTACGAGTTTGGCTTGGCTCTGAAGCCTCAGCGGCAGCTCTAGCCTTGGGATTCCTTGGACGACGATCATGTCGGACTCTGATTCAACACGGGGGATTCTGGTGTCCGAGGTTCGTAGGCGGAACTACGCTTGGAGGTGTAGTCAGGGGGTGGTTGAAGAAGAATTCAGAGGGATAATCGCAGGTATGTGTATAGGTTTAAGAAGAAAGATTCAAAATACTATACCACATTGGCGTCGCTGGATTGAGGCGAAGTGGATGAAAGAAGAATCTAAAGTCCTAATACCACAGTTAGTTTACGAGTTCCAAGAGCAATCGGTCTCTTTCAAGCTCGTAATCTGCTACCCCCTTATCTCCCTTAAGATCACCTAGAATTAATATATTTCCCCCTACTTCTATTTACTATTATTATTAATACTAATCTAAGACGATCAAGTTATTATCACAGCGCATGGAACCAGGCGAGACCCTTCCTTAGAACCTTGGTGGGGATCCTTGAGTACCATTTCCCTGTGGCTTTCGACGATGGAACAAGCATAGTAACTGGCAAGCGCATGGGAACTACTGGTAGTTCATAGTTGTTATATGCTATCGAAGATTTCCCTCATAGCCGGACGGATCGACGAACTACTGCAAAAACTTTGACATGCTGGGGCCCCGAGAGGCATGGCATTAAACAAAGGTCGTATCGAGGTAGTGACGATGCTTCCTCATTAAGAGGATTGATATTAGAGCTGTGGTTTATGACAGGTGGTCGCAGATTTGCTGCTTCGGCTCTTGATAGTCAATCAGCTAAGGAGGCAGATATTGATTAAGTAGTAATTTATATCGCTGGAGGCTGATGAAAGGAATATCATATTTGCATCATTTGAGGCAGCTATGTGTGCTTTGGCATAATGTATAACAACTCCTTAGCATACGCAGCTGCCATCGCCGCAGCGTACAGTTGCCAGTCCTTGTTCTTGTGGGAATCAGCATAGTCGCAAATCCCACGGATAACTAAACATGGAAAGTCGTTCATAAGCCCAGCCGCCTCCATCTCGACGCACAGTGCGTTTGTATCCTTGCGGAGTCGTTCTCGAGCAGCCCCGTCGCGCATAACTCTATTAGCGGATGCTATCTTCCCATAGTGAAACTTTGGCCTGTTGCTTCCACGTGGTGGGCGCAATTCCAACTGGGCCGGGTCACAGCCCGCGCATGTGGAATTGTTTCCTTGATGATCGTAATCGCTGTTGAACAGCTGGTCGTTCTCCACGCCTGGATATGACCAGTCGTATTCCGAATCAGGATGTTTGGCTTCAATATGGGCCAGGTGCCCTAAGATGGAGCGCACCAACGCAGAAGATCCTGTAGCTTCTTGACTTTCCAGTCGTGAAATGGCGTTGAGTAAAACAAGCGGCGGTTGGTTCAAATGGCCTGTCAGCATCAAGTGACCGCCTGTGACAGCTTTGCCATAGTCATACTGGATGACCCGTTGGCTGATAACAACATCTCCCAAGCGCAAATCAGAGTTCTCGCTCGGCATCCCACCTCCAACACCCACCAACAAGAAATACTCCAATGCAGTAAAGGTTTGGCGCATGTGTCCTGCTACCATGGTCGCGGACGTTGTACCCACAACCCCAGATGGCAAACAACCCACGACGATCTTCAGATGCGCAATCCGGCCAACAACGTAGTTGTTCTTGTCCTGTCTGTGTTGTGGGGGGGTTTGATAGACTTCGTCGAGCATTCCTTCAGCTGCTGCCATCTCTTTCGGTAATGCACATATCCACCCGACTGTATAGTCGTTAGGTTGAGGTGGAACTTTGTTGGCTATTGCGCCTGGCCTGACATGCTTGAGATTCAGGCTAGCAGTCATCGTCTCATTCCTTTGGAAGCCTTCGGCATGGTTGTCGACATTACTTGCAACAGTCTTATAGATAGGATTAGGATCTGGTGTGCGACGGTGAGCCTTTGAATTGAAATGCTATGGCAAGAGTCATTAGCGTGAGAAACAACCTAAGGGGTGTTTGTGAGCAATTCCAACCATTTTCAGATCATTTTCATTCGAGAATTTGTGGCCGCAGGGCTTACAGTTGTACCTGTAATGGTTCTTGGCTGTCATATGTTGAATTGCTGCTTCATGCGTGGGAAACTTGACGGCACAAGTTTGACAAGGAATCTTGGGACTCCAATGCCCAACTTTTGTCATGTGCGCTTCTGCTGCACTCCGATCTTGAAACAGTTTGTTGCACTGGTCGCATTTTTTTCTCGGTTTTCGATGGCCCTTTTCAGTCATGTGCTGCTTGCACGCTTCCTGAGTACCAAACGTTTTAGAGCACGTTTCACATTTAGGCATCTTCACAATCCGATAGTTGTTTCAGTGGATGGTGTCAAGATCAAGATAGGGAAGTGAAGGCTGAAGTCGATCGATAACCCCGCACGGCGAAAACTCAGCTCATTGGTTGTCGGTTGCAGGCAGCCAGCTCGGAAAGAGAGATTCTTAGGCTTCCTATCGATAATAGATATAGTAGTCTCAGACGCATATTAAAAGGTCCTGGTCTATCGTCTGCGAAGTTCATCGTTATAAGAAAGCTATAAGGGTAGTCGTGCGTATTCGAGGTGTCTGTGAGAGAAGTCCAGAATGAACTAGCGCTGATCCTGAACGCTGTTGGTTCTATGAGCCATTGTTATATAGCGCCCCTTTTCAATACCTGGTGATCCATACTATGGGTAGTAGAGAATCTAGTTAAGCCAGCATGAGCAGGACAAGTACTACAGGGCCAATCCCACCTCTCTCCTTGTTCTTCGTTCTGTCTACCACCAAGATCTCCTCTGTTCTTCAACGAGGCGCTCAAGGAGCCTTGACGAAGAGACGCGAAGTTGCACTGGCTTGTATTCTTACCTAGCAATGTTCTTTAGCTTTCTCGGTCGAGTTCGAGGAAAGGGGAGTCCGCAGTTGCGATAGGGTCCGTAGGTCTTGCCGTTCGATCGAGGTACGACTGAAGATAGGCGACCAAACCCCAGAGCCATGAATGAACACGCCGAGGTCTTTTATTGCACCAGTTCTGCTGTGTTCTGCGGCGAAATCCTAATCGAAGCGACCGAGGGCAAGTTGGTCTTCCTTCTTCAGCGTTCAAGTGGCTGCTGCGACGGGAGGTATTCGACAAGGAGGCAGATCGACAGGTCGACAATGGCATCTTCTGTAAATCTTCGATATCGAGTTGTAGGGGGTTTTTCTGTGATCAGAGTCAGTTTGGCCTTCCTAGAGGGAGGAAGAAACCGACGTTCCTGAGGCCAGGCGAGTCAGTTCTGCATCACCACCATGCAGACCAGATCGGGATCACGACATCCTTTTTCAATCCTGAAAGAAACAGCGTAGATATCGAATCTGCGTATTGGGTAATAGAATAAGAAGGTCCTGGGTGCACATAGAGGAAGGTAGAAAGAATCAAAATCGTACGCACTGACTGCACAGCTCCTCAAGGTTCCGTTGGCCGCGATGGGGTCATGACACTGCCCACCAAGAAATAATTCCTGCACGCTGGCAACTAACATACCTCACAAAGAACCCCAACACTGCATGGGAATGAGATCAATACCGCTTCGTAGGGGGTGCGTCGAACAAAAGTATCAAAAACGCAACAATCGTCACCGAGTGTTTGCCAGCTGCCCATGGCCCCATCCCCTTTTACGTCCCCCCAGCCTATTGTTCCCCGAGACTGTTTGGACGCACCTCGACCATTGTGCAATGCCCTGGCCAACGATACTCCTGGGACGTTTTCTAGGGGTGGCCATTTACGCGGGTTAGTGGGTGTCGAGGCGTATGCAAGAATTTACAGCACCTATCTGCGTCTCTAAAATTCACAACACCACTGATATTGGAGGCTTGTTTGCCCTGTAGGAGGGACAATGGATTAGAATAGAATCGATGGAAGCCCTAATTCTTGTCCAAACCTATTATGGTGCATCTGTACTAGCTCTAGAGCATTCTGCGCGTGTGGGTGCCTGACCGTGGTTGAGGCTGGTGCTGCTCCCGCTCCTTGTTTTTCTGGCGGTGGCTCTGAGCTGCATCTCCATCTCCCTCCCAAACTCCCCCTCGCCTCTCTTTGTTTTCTTCCTTCACATTTCACCACGCTCACACCACACTTCCACAAACCACAACCCGCAACGCATCTTCTCTTTGAGCATCGCATCGTCAGGCACCTGACAAGTAAGCTTCTCGTGTTTATTTTTCAAACTTCTTCTCGAGAGGCTTTCCTGCCTTTGTGCTCGTCTGCTTTCCACGCGAGCCTTCAGGTTTCTGCCGTTCGCTGCTCAAGCGATCACCTCTTCTCCGGCCTTTGAAGCAACAGCTTCACTTCTCTGCTCACTCTAGCATCACTCGTTCTCGCGAGTAGAACGTCTCTGACGCCTCGCTCGCCTCGTACCTTCGCTCTTCACTTCAGAAACACCTTCGAACGCGCCCGACCTAACTCTCAAGGTCCTCAGCCACCAGAGAACAGGCCGTCCAGGCAAGTCCCCTCTATTCTCTCTCTTCCTCTCTCCTCTTTCCTCGCCTCCATCTTCTCCGCCTCCTCTCCCAAGCTCCCTCTCCTCTCCCCGGCCGTCGCTGTCGTCTCTATCGCTTCGGCTTTCGCCTCTACCTCTTCTGACTTCTCCTCTGCTTCTTCCGATCTCGTCTCTAACACCGCCGCTCGCAACACAGTTATTTCTCGTTACCACAATCATGCCTTCGTCTGGACGGCGTCGCCCTCGGGCTGCTGCCCGACACGGAGCAAACCAGCTTCGCAACGCTTTTTCCGCTCTCGACATCCAGCGCACTGCAGACTCTGCAAGCGACAGTTCCGACGACCGTAAGTGACTTACTTCTCCTTGCTTTCGCTGTCTTCCTCTCTCTCTCTCCCTCCCTATCTCCCCTACTCCTTTTGGATTGATACGCATCCACCCGGTCCCCACCGGACTCGATGCGTGTACTTGCCTCTTTCATCTAGAATCATGTATGTTTGCCTCATGTTTAGGCTATGCTTGTGCATATTTATTGTTTGCGTCTGTTTTCTGTTTGTTGTTGCCTTTTCGCCGTTTTCAGGAGTGTAGTTTGCACTGCTGGGGGCCCAGAGACGACCAGATCACTCCCTCATCACTCTTCTCCATCACTTTGAAATCTTCTTTCTGCTCCAGAATGACTTAGCTAACTAGCCCAGAAATCCGTCCTCGTGCCCTTCATGTGGCCAAGAGGTAAGTGTTGATGGATACCTCGTTGCACGAATTCTCCTAACACGCATGCAGTTTCCCTCCACCCCGTTCTTTCGGTGACGCGGATGATGAGTCTCAATTCTTCTCTGGGTGAGTATTCCAGAAAGATCGCTGCTTTCCAGTTGCTGACACTTGTAGATCGGGCCCTTCCAACTCGGATGGCATGACCGGACGAGACAACACTGGAACTGATACTTCCGTCACTCAGGAGATCCCTCACCAGGAGCAGATCTCTCAGCCTCTCATCAACCCAGAGGCCATCCAGGACGCCTCCGGTCAGGAGTGGGACGCACAGTCCTGCTACCCACCCGAGGCTTGTGTCTTCGTTGCAAAGTAAGTCACCTCAACACTCTTTTGAAAACCAGACACTAACTCGACACTCAGCCTCAATCAGAACTACGATGACCTCACCCTCCAGTCCGCCGTTACTAAGGTCTTCAACCTCTACGGTACTGTCTTTGTCAAGATCAAGCGCGACAAACGTCAGATGCCTTTCGGCTTCGCTCAGTACACCGTAAGTGACACTGACAATCACACGTTTGATAGCTGAGACTGACTCTTCCATCAGAAACCTGAGGATGCTGAGAAGGCCCTCGCCAACCTCCGAGGGGTCGAGATCCTTGGTCGACCCGTTCGCGTTGAACGATGCAACGCCAACCGTAAGTGACACTCCATTGGATCTGCTTGACTGCTTGCTCATCATACGTAGTCATTTTCCTCATCATTCGCCGCAACAAGGGCAAGGTGTCCCACGATGAGGCTCGAGATCTCCTCTCGCCGTTTGGAGCCATCGCCAAGGTCGAGGACTTGGACCCTGTTACTCAGGAGCGTCTTGGTCTCTCGCCCACTGTTCGTGTTCGATTCGAAAAGTTTGATCCCCGACGTGATGTCATCAGAGTGAGTATTCAGCTATTACCATTGTCTTCGTTTCAATACTAACAGTCTTACAGGGCGTTGGTGACAACACCCCCTTTGTCATCATCAACTTTGATTTCAAAGTTGCTCAGGATCCCTCTGAGCGAGATCCCCACGACGTCACCTGCATGATCACTTTGGAGAGAGATAGCCGTTCCGTCTTTCTCGGTTCCCTACCAGCTCATACCACTGAGTACCTTGTCCGCGAGCTGGGTTCGGGATGCGGAACAATTGTTTCTACACAGATCAAGCAGTCGGTCGAAGGCAGCAACGGTAAGTAATCTCTATCTCTGACAAGTTACTTGCTAACGTGTGCAAGGAATGGCTAGCTTCTATGCCTTTATCGAGTACGATCATCCCAACGGCCCTGACAAGGCTATCGCCAAGTTGGCAAGTCATCCCTGGCGTGTCCAAGATATAGTCAACTACTAACAATGATACAGAACGGTTACAGAATCGGTGGCACTTCGCTCCGCTGTGAGCGTCGACGCACAAAGTCCCTTCACGCAACCCCAGCTGGTTCCACTGGACCCTATGGCACGGTTCCCCCGAACCGACCTCATCGACGAAATGCATCGGCGTTCGCAACCACCTTTGTGACTCCCAAAAACGATGCTGGCTCTCAGAGACGTCGCTCCAAGGGACATCATCGATCTGCTTCTGTCTACGATGTTCTTGCTGGTCCCAAGACTGCTGACTTTTCGATGGGTGCCTGGCCACCAAAGGACGAGCCTCCATACGAGCCTTCGTCTCAACCCAAGGTGCAGTCTTTCCAGCGTTCTTCATCCTATCGCCAATCTTCTGTCTACCAACCCTCCTACATTGAACTTCAGAGCGGCCAGTCTCCTTACCAGGAGACTTCCTATCGCAAGCCAACTTACGCTGGTTCTGAGTACCAGCAATTGCAGTATCAGAGACTGCAGGCTTCGCCCCTTCTGCAGGCTCACAGCCCAGAGATTCTGCAGCCTGAGCCTCTGAGAATTCCAGCTCGTCGTCTCTTCGACCTTGAGGAGACTACTGCCATGGGACCTCCTGGTATTCCCGCTTATGCCCCGCTGGATCCCCTCAACCCCCTGAAGCCTACCGTTCACTGGGCACCTTCTCCCGATGTGTCTTCTACTGGATCATCTGACTTTGAGCGCAACCCTTACCTCTCTAACGCCCATCGTGCTTCTACACTCGGTCCCTCGTTTGGTCAGCGCATGGCTGGTCATCGCTCTGGTGCTCGCCGCTCGGTCACCAACATCTTCCCTTCCATCGACGATGCTGTCACTCGCGCCCAGTCGGCCCTGGAGGAGTCTGAGGATGCAAAGATTCAGAGCACTCTTGCCAAGTACATCCAGCACGCCAACAAAGAGAATGTTAGCAAGGCCGCCGAGGACGCGAAGAAGAAGGCTTCTGAGGACGCTACCCGCAAGGCTTTCAAGACTGCTGCCGAACTCGCTATCGAGACTGCTGCTGCCAACGAAGAAGCGGCCTAGGAGACCGTTGACGATTCGCAGAGTGATTCAATTCGAATGACCCGGAGGAGAGCCTTCACTCGTTCTCACCATCTCTCCGAGGAGAACCTGAAGCATAACAACAAGGTGGGGGATGATCTCCTCAAGCGCACCGCTCGATCCGAGGAGCACCTCCGACTTGATCGCCTCAACCTCTCCTACGATGATCTGAAGAACAGTGCCAAGGCTGATAAGGGTGAGAAGTCTAACAAGGTTGTCAAAGCTGACAAGACCAAGACTCCGAAGACTCCCAAGTCTTCCAAGAAGAAGGCCAAGGATCAGACCCCTCAGAACACTGTCGACGCTCTCGCTGCTGGCGGTCATACCAACCTTGTCCCTCAGGGCATGGTGCCACTGCCTTACATGTCGATGGTTCCGCCCTACCAGCAGGCTTTCGCATACCCAGGAGCACCCGGCGCGCAGATGATGCAATCCCAAGGAATGATGAATCCTATGATGCAGGCCCAGATGGCAAATGCCCAAGCCCAGGCTATGCAGGCACAGATGATGGCGTCTCACATGATGCCTTCTCACATGGCGCATCCTCAACTTATGCCTCAGATGATCCCCCAGGGAATGACACCTGGATTCGGCTACATGCCAGCTGCCTACCCTCAACAGGCACAGTACCAGAACGCTTACGGCGCCAACATGATGTACACCGGCAACCCCGCCTATCCCTACGTTATCGTCGAGTCACCTACCCGCCAGGCCGATGTCACCGAGCAGGTTGACATCTATGAGGATAACCAGAACGAGGAGTCTGAGGAAGAGACTTCTGAGGACAAGACCGAGGAGACCTCTACTGGGTATGAGGACTCTGCGTTCTCCGACTAATATCCCACTCTCTGACGCTCTCGCTCTTCGACCATTGACACTCACCACCGCGTCGGCATGAAGTCAGAGCTTCACACCACGACCACCTTGGTCGTTTCTTGACACAACATACGCATGTCCATCTGATCGCTTAAACTCATTTACTTTACAATTCTCAACGATATGCTCTATACTCGCTTTGTCTTTTTTCGGTTCACTCAGTTTGTTTCGCCTTTACGTCTTTCTTTCGCATCTCTCAACACGTCTTCGAGCAGTGAGCTCTGTCGCAACGATCGCTTGTTGCTTCTCGACACACTCAACACGCTCGGTTCTTTTTTGTTTGAGATTTCTCTCGGTATCTTCTGCTTTCGACTTTCTACACTCTACACTCATTTGCACCTCAATCTTCTCTAATCTCTCGGCCTCCTACCTCACAAGATGAAACAGGACGGCTTACGCACACTGCCCTTTGCTTACCAGGGTATTTGTATGAAAACTTCGGATGGGACATGTATGGATGGGATAGAAAATTAGAAAAACAAAAAAACATGGTTGGAAAAGGGCGCAAGCCCACAAAAGGGCGAAAGCCCACCAAAAAAACAACTCTGGTTCCCCTTCTTGCTCGGTGAATGTGTGAATGCTTTCCCTGGTGATGATATGATATGATGTTTAGACCTGGCAAAAGGGCCGAACGTGGGATCATGCTATGGGGCACTTGGTAGCCCTGGCGAGATAACATTTTTGACGAGAGGCCTAAGGGCCTTCACAACGTGAGCAAATTTCGGTATAACTTCGAGATAAGCATCATCAAGAGTTTATGGCCTAAGGGAAGACTAATTCGATGTGAATGGTCAGGTAAGCCTTACTGTGTGATGTGAATAGTCTCAGTCAATTATTACATGATGTCCAGGTAAGCTTTTGACGACTCCACGACAAGCATTACGACGACACTAAGCTAAGGTTTGCCTCTAATGAACGAGACAGTTATTCCCGTGAACAATGGAGACCAATCATCAAAGAAGCAACACAATCTCCCCTTTCTTCCTCCAACAGCAGCTTGCAAGCTCTTCGGTCCGTCGCTCCATGAAAACTCCACTCTTGTCGTGTCCACCTGATCGGCTCATTTTCACCACGAGTTCGCGTTTGTCCCAAGAGATGAACTGACCCCCACACTAACTAACGAAAAAAGCTCGCATTCGATGGGAGGCCAAGCCAAGCATCCAAGGATCTGTGACGGCTCTGATTACCTTTACTGGATTGGGAGATGGGATGGGTTCTAACTGTAATCAGCTGAAGCGGCGGCGCATTTGTAGTAAAAAAAAATCTCCCTCAGTTTGGGAATGCCTGATTTTTCTTTTCTCCTACATCAACAATTCCACCCAAGAACGACACTTGTTCTCTTAAACGTGTAGCTTTCGTATTTCGAATAACGACAGATCGCGTCCCCCTTTTTCGCCATGGGTCAACCATCTACGCAGGCGTCCAACGCCGTCATGTACCTAACTTATGGTGCATTTCTGTTCGTCATCCTCGAAAAAACCACCCTCTTTTGCGCGTCGACAGACACCAAGCTAACCGATGGACACAGCATTGTTGGAACGGGCATTGCCTGGAGAATGAGAAACCAGTCCAAAAAGGACTTTCTCTCTGGCAACGGAACTCAGACGGGTCAGGAAAACTTACCTCCAGAGACTCTAGATCCCATGAGTTCTTCATGGGACACCCTCAAGGCTCAGGTCCCCTTTAAAAAGACCAGCTGCTAACGTTTGGCAGCCTTTCCTCTGGCCCTCAACTTCATCGCCTCCGGTGAGTAGAGCCTCAATGAGCTCTTGAAACGCAACATCCCGGAGCGGTAGCAACACGGCAGCAAAGCAACGATGAAGCAATTGGCTGTGAGGAGTTCAATCTCACGCACGAGTATTACGACGAGCATGAAGCAGTAAAGACTGAACGAGCAGGTTCGTACCTCACAATAACGATCTTACTTCTTCTCCCCCCTCCCCAAGATGTTTCACTCAACTCTGTTGCTACTAACCCTTATCCAGCTCAGTTGAAGTGTTTAACTCTAGCTGAGCTGGATATCAATGCATCAAACCTGCTCCAGAGAGACATCTCGGGAGGGGGGAGAGGATGCGGCTCACTACGGGCGCTGAGTCGAAGTATCGTCGGCATCCAACCTCGAGAGTTACAAGCTCGAGGAGATGCTGACGTGCAGAGGCAAAGCTGAGATTGTACCGTAAATACTCGATCAAGTTAATGCTTGCGTGGGAAAAGTGTTGCCGCTCCAGAACCCCCCCGACCCTTACCCCCATTTCGTCGGTGACAAACTGACTCTTGTAGCTCTCGGATCCGCCATTCTGTTCTCATATCCCGAACTGGCAACTATTGCTGGTGTTCAGGGCATGATTATCTACTCGTTCTCGTCGGCTATTCCCATCCTCGTGTTTGGATATCTCGGTCCTGTCATTCGACGACGTTGCCCTGAAGGTTTCGTCTTGACCGAGTGGACGAGGCAGCGATATGGTACTTTGACTATGCTGTATCTCAGCTTCATGACGCTGGTTACTTTGTTCTTGTACATGGTTTCTGAACTTTCGGCTATTGGACAGGTTGTCACGGCTTTGACTGGCCTTGATGGTCTCCCTGTCATGATCGTCCAGTGTGTCATCACCACTATCTACACCTGTAGGTTCATCCCTCTCCTGCCTTGCAGCCACATTCTGACTCTCCCAGCCCTCGGTGGCTTCCGCATCTCCTTCTTGACCGATGTCATCCAAGGAGCCATGGTCATCGGTCTCGTCATCATCGCTACCATCACCATCGGTGCAAAGACAAGCATTGACCGCAGCCTGATCGATTCTTCCGGCCTTCTCGATGCGAACCTTCTCGGCTGGCAGCTCCTGTACATCTTCCCCGTCGCCGTCGTGACCAACTGCTTCTTCCTGTCCTCTTTCTGGCTACGCACCTTTGCCTCCAAGACGGACAAGGACCTTCACCTGGGCACCATCATCGCCACCATCGTCGTGCTCTGCGTCCTTACTCTTGTTGGTTCTACTGGTCTCATCGCCATCTGGTCCGGAGCTTTGCAGGAAGATGAGATTGCCTCATCGGGAGCCATTGCCTTCTTCGCCCTTCTGGAGCAACTCCCTAGCTGGGTCGTCGGTGTCGTTCTCGTCATGGTCGTCACTCTCAGCACAGCTGCCTTTGACAGTCTGCAGTCGGCCATGGTCTCGTCCGCCTCCAACGACTTGTTCCGCAACAGGCTCAATGTCTGGTTCATCCGAGGCGGTGTCGTCCTCATCATCATCCCCGTCATCGTCCTCGCTCTCAAGGCCCCCTCGATTCTTCAGATCTACCTCATCACTGATCTCATCTCCGCCGCCACTATCCCCGTTCTCTGCATTGGTCTCATCAAGAGCTGCTACTGGTGGCGTGGCTTCGAGGTTGTCGTTGGTGGTCTGGGTGGTATCTTTACCGTCTTCCTCTTCGGTCTTGTCTACTACGGCAACGCTCAGGAGGCTGGTGAGCTTCTGCTCGTTCAGAAGGGTCTGTACGGTAACGACTGGAGTGCCTTTGGTGCCTTTGTCGCTGCCCCTGTTGGTGGTTTCCTCTGGGGCGTTGGTGCTCTCATCCTCCGTCTCTCAGTTCAGTTCGTGATGGCCAAGGTCCAAGGACGACGCTTCGATGCTTTGGATCGTCCCCTTGAGCGACCTGAGAGCAGGGAGACTGATGAGCCCGCTGAGAACCTCGTCTCTGCTGAGAGTGGCAAGTTCTTCTAGACATGTCCCCGTGAGATGCCGGATGCTGTCGTTTCTTACAACGACTTGGACGGTTCTGTCAAACCCCTGACCAGAGTGGTACACTCGACAAACATTGCCTCTCTTCACATCACCTGAGGAACCTCGTTTCTTCGTGGACGTCGGCTGCTTTTTACACAAAAGGCAAATACCCAAGATTGAATTGGAGAAGTACTATCTATGTACTGACATCCGTTCGCCGACCTCCATGCTATTCTATAGTACACAGATATAATCCTCGTACAATATACACTCTCGTTTTACACGTTACTCTTGCACCTTGACTCGTGATCCCATTTTCTCAACTGGAAACCAGGTCGTTCAGCCTTCATATCAGTACAACTGCCTTGTCTTCCTTACTTTTTGGTTGGTCCAGTCCATCCTGCTCGCTTGGCCTGCTCCGCGTTGATCCAATCCTGCTCCTCCAGATACGCCTCAAGAGTCGTAGCAGGGACTGTGCCCCATATACGCCAAGGTCCAGAATGGTAAGTCCTTTCGTTAACCTGCCGCGACAGAGCCACGTATTCAATCTTCTCCTGCACCTTTGTGCTTCCCGGGATCAGCTCCCCAGTAGACTTCTTGTACTTTGACGCTCGCTGCGTCGACGCAATCGCAATGACGGCCTGCTCGGTCTGGTTGTCCTTGTCGTATGGGTTCACAGCGTGCACCTGGTGGGCGACGACACGAGGGTAGAAGAGGGTCTTGTTGAACTTGACGAGTTCGAACGAGGTGCGCTCGGTAGGGTTACGGCGGTCGATGGCGGCAGTGAGCTTCTTTGCGAACTGGCCGAGGCAGAGAGAGTTGATAGTAGCCTTGTCGCCAGCCGCGAAAGCTGTGAGCATCTCGGTGTACATGACCTTGGCTGTCGGTGCGATCTTGCTGCGGGCGGCCTTCCACTTGGGTCGGGTCGTCCAGTTGGGCATGGACTTGAGCTTGAATTGGAGTATGGAGAGGGTCTCAATACCCCATTGACGCAAGCGGTACCATGAGTAACGGAAGAAGTTGGTGCCGCCGGGGTATCGAGAGAGGGGGAGTGTAACGAAGGTGCCTTGAGTTGAAGTCAGTCTCGCAGTGATTCACAACCTCAATTGCATAAGCAACTCACCAGGAAACAGAGGTCCTCCTCCTGACTTAAAGTACTCATTATTCGCCTTCTTCTGCATTTCAGACATTGACTCGGCTTCCATCTTCTTCGACTCTCGGCGGGCAGTCTTCTCCATCTCCCGTACCATCTTCGCCCTCGAGGGCATGGCCGAGTACCGCGCAAACTGTGCACCCACCGTGCCCATGACGCCCCTCCTCAGGGCGCCAGGGCGCAGCGCCATCGTCGACGAAGCAGGCATTTATTCGTCTGGGCACCAATTGAGCCGGCGCAGGGTCATCATCCGGAGCTGGGTGCTCTGATCGGCGGGCGGAACTTGGCTATCGGCTCAGAAGAATTTCTTAGGCCGGTGTCGGAGAAATGATGTGCCGGGGTCCGACCCTGTGCGAAATGGTATGATTTTGGTGACAGTGGTGGGCGGTACGCGGGGGAGAAGGAAACGAGACACCAGAAGGTAAGTTCTTTCCACCTAAGAACCATGAACTTTTCAGAGAGAATATACTAAAAACTTGATAAACGATCCCTCAGGAATGGGCTACCCTTTTTCTTTTTCATTTACACATCTTAGGTGAGGATGAACTCATACCTTTGTGCCGTGTCTCGTTCCTTGCTTGACAAGGTGGGCGTCACTGATTCACACACCCTAGCCTGTGTAAACCTCCAACGGCTTTTCGAACTCATCACATCACGAGCTGCACCACCACCTCTTCTCCGAGTAAAGGCGCAGTCGCAAGGCTCTAACCGTTGCTTCTGCCTCTAGCTCATGTCCCGCGACTCTCGGTGAGCCAATTGGGCTCTGTGACGAACCTTGCGACGACCCTCACATCCTCCACTTCGGAAATCGCCCATCATGAGAGCGACGCAAACCCTCCTCTCGAGGAGCTTCTTCGGGCGAAGCATGGACGAGCTCAAACGACGAACACAGATCGGTGCGCACTCTCTACTCAGGTTTCTGTTCCTCTGCTAACAAACCGCAGCCGTCTCCTTCGAAGCCATCAAGGGCGCCACGAAACCCAAGCCCCTCTACGACTTCAACACCTCCAACAACGTCCGCGACTGCATCGTCATGACCGACAAGACCATCGGCGGCTTCTCCGACAGCAACTTTGAACACGCAACATCCACCGATCCGAAATCCCCTTCCTCCTACGCCCGCTTCTACGGCTCCATCTCTACACGCCTCCCCGCCGATAAGCCCAACATCCAGCGCACCGGATTCGCCGGCTTCCGAACTCCCGATCAGCGACCTACGGTATTTGGTCGGTCGATGTGGGATATCGATCCCTTTCTGTATCTTGCACTGCGTGTCAAGTCGGATGGCCGCAGTTACTTTGTCAACCTACAAACCGAGAGTGTGGAACCGTCAGATCTTCACCAGCACAGACTCTTCGCCAAGCGGCCAGGACAATGGGAGACGGTGCTCATCAAGTGGAACGACTTTGTACGAACGAACCACGGTTTCGTTGTTGAGCCTCAGACTGAGATGCTAAGGCAAAAGGTTCTGAGTGTGGGTGTTGGCCTGACGGACCGTGTAGAGGGGCCGTTTGAGCTTTGCATTGAGAGAGTATGGGCTACGAATGATGTGTCAGAGGCCGATTCAGGAGCACCAACCGCTGAGGCCAAGGCAGAGGAGACGCCAGCAAAGAGGACGCCAGCAGAGGGTGGGTTGAGGAACAGAAAGGGTGAAAAAGTACGATGGTAGACAGCAGGAGGTGGAATGAGTATTACGTGGAACAACCACGATTGACGAGGAACGAGACATTGCGCGTGTATCATAAATCTCATGCTCTTGAATAAGAGTACCCCTGAGGGCTGGTTCATATCTCACTCGTCCTTGTACAAATAAACAGTATAATCAACTCCTAAAGATGCCCCCTTTCGCCACCGTCCATGCTGTACCATGTCATATCACGCCTTGGCCATCATCACACATTATGCCCCAAGACTCAGAGCCGCAGCCTTCTTCTGCAATGCTACATACTCCGCCGCGTAATCTGCCGCCAGGGCCATGTCCCCGGAGAGCTTCATGATCATGGCCTTCTTCGCCGTCATCTGACATTGCATGGCCATGTCCTCAATCTGCGAGTATTGGGCAAGGGACTTCCGTACAGCCTCGAGGGCTTTCGTCATGTATTCCATCCGCTTGGTCGACTTTGGCTGACACTTCCCTGCAAGTCCCATGTTCGCGTCAGCCAGGTAGCTGTAGAGCTGGCCGGACAAGCTCGCCGTATCGCATTCGAGGGACCGAGGTATCACGGCCACAAGTAATTGCGAGGCTGCTTCAAACTCGCTGAGGGAAACGAGGATGTTTGACACGGCGCCGATGGCTTCCCAGATACCGGGAAGATTGCGAGCTTCCCAAGAGATGCTTGCAGCTCGCATGGCAGCAGTGAAGCCCCTTTGCGTTCGGCCACACTTATCCAAAAGTGAGGCCTTCAGCAGTAGAAGCTTGACCTTGAGAACCACGTCTCGTCGTTCTTCCTGTATCTGTGACATGATGCGATCGATCTTGGCAAATGCTGCTTGGAATTCTCCCCGCCGGATCAGGTAGTCGACATGGAGGCTGTCAACGAGAAAGGCCATGTCGGGCTCCAGGTCGTCATCTCTGGACTGCATGATTTGCGATATGAGTTGGTCAGCCCCTTCCAGGTTGTTGTGATGTAGATCTCGCTTGAGCTTGATGATCCCTCGGTACTTGTGCCAGTATTGACTTGGTTTCCATGATCTCAACGAGTTCTCTTCCAGCACTTCCAACTTCTCCAGGGCCTCGTCGTATCTTCCTTGCCCCGCGAGCATCATGGCAAGTCGACAGCTGAGCTTGAGCTCGTCGTCAAAGATGGAGTGTCGTGCATGGCATCTCAGAAAGACCTCGCATGCCGCCGATGACATACTCGAGAGACCAAGACGATCCCACAGGGCCGCAGAGAGCGCGAGGTGTGAGCCAAACATATTCTTCATGTTTTTCACCATGACAATGTGAGAACTTCGAACCATTGACTCCATTGCCGCAGCCACGCTGTCCCCGTTAATAAGCCCAAGCTTCGCCTCGCTGAGAAGCACAGCGCTCCATAACGTCCACATGCCCGTTTCTTTCGACTTGACTCGGAGGAATGCGAGGTTGTCCTTGCCTGTGCCTAACATGCTATGAGACACGAGGTCCCGAACAAGATCGGGGTGGGCACGCCCAAAGTGGAACAGCCAGTTGAGAGCAAAGTTGAGGCAAGACATGTCCCGGTTCTCTCGTGCTGTCGATACGGTTTCGAGCATGGCTGTCAGGGCTTCTCGGTGGCAGCCAAAGTCGGCCTGGAGAACAGCAAGGTTCATGAGCGCGTATTGGTAGTAGGAGCGGTCTCTATTGGACATGGTGTAGTCAAAATATCGATGAAGCAGGTCGAATGCGGTAGGATAGTCTCCTCCTCTCCAGGCGTCAAGGAAACTGTGATTGTTAGATATAGGCTCGGCAACATAAACGGGCTGAACCTACTTGAGGTAGTGGGTAAGACTGGGCTTGATGCAACTGTCCTTGAGCAAGTCGTGAAACTGATGGCGAATTTCGACCGGTATTCTGTTTCCATACTCTACTTCGTGTAAGTAAGATCCTCAGCAGCTGGGGGCTACACTTACTCTGTACTTGTTCAATCTGGAACTCGAGGAGGCTCCCGATGTCGTCGGCACTCACAGGGACCGTACTACTCTGATCCCCAGTGAGCATGTCACCGTACGCCACTGAGGCCAGATCCATGACGCTCTGGTGATCCCAGTCCTCTTGCTCGCCCATCAACAAGACATTATCGAAGCTCATCCGCCCAAAGCCTGGGATTTTGCGCTTCATATACTGAGCCGTGGGCTGTCGATATCGTACAAAATTCTTCCACAGTTCGGTGCAGTCGTGGAATCGAAGTCGATGGTACTCCAGTCGTGACCGACGGACAAACGTCCCAAAGGGCGAGTTTGGTGTGAGTTTGACACCTCCCTCATCTTCAACGGGATGGCCCACTTCGGCAAGTCTCTGTCGCTCCTCCTTTGTCTTGGCCAGCAAACGAGAGAGATGGTCGAAGAAGTCGTGCAATGCATCAAGGCAGTTGATGTCCCAGAGTTTTCCTAGAAACTGATCCCATAGTCTCCGTCCAGGCATGCCCATCAAAAAGGGATAGCTGCCGAGTAGCTTCTCGAAGTCTTTGATGCTGATGATGAGGCTGACCGTCCGCTCTGCCTTGCCCCATCTTTCAGCCTGGTCCGCAGAGGCACTCTTCGGAGCAAAGTCCGTGAGGTGGTCGTGGACGAAGGAGAGGACTGGGAGGATCGCATCACTTGGCACAGCTCCTTCGACGTAAAGCTCCACGAGGACGAGCAGGCCAATCTTGGCCGGGTTGAGGAATCGAGCCATCCTCGCGCGCCATCAAATGTGTTAAGTTGAAAGAACGGGTTTGGTTGTGAAATGGAGGAGTTAGGTTTGAGTCAAGTGTGTGAACGCGATGGGAAGGATGCTGTTGTTCTACACCCGGTCGCGCCTTCCTTCCTGCCTAACTGTCAATCAGGAAGGACCCCAAATGAATGGAAGTTTGTCTACCTCTACGAGGGGCCTCAGCCTTGATATTGATTCTCAAAGAGTCAAACACTCATAGCCTCCGTTCTTTAGACAGCTCTAGGCATCTCATCTTGAGCCTGGCGCGCGCGCTTGGTGTGTTGATGGGTCGCTTGGCGGTTTGTGGTTTGGTCGGCTGTTCCTCGGAAAATGCCGGGATGACACAAGGTTGAGTGGGCAGATGCGTCGTTTGGACATGACTTGAGGGGTCTGATATCATCGGCCAGCAGCGCAAACCCAACGTTCAATTGGCGTCCATATCAATCAAGCTCCTCCTGGAGCTGAGTGAAGCTTGAGAGCTTCCATTTCCTCATCCAGGACACGCATTGGGCATGCCCAGAATGGCACCAGTGAAGGGCGAGGCATTACTCATCATTGACAATCTCACATCACCACACATCACTCTCATCAAGGCACACAATCTCAACAATCAGTCAATTCGAGTCTAGGGAACATGTACAAGGTATCTCCGGGAGGAGCTGTCCGTCAGTTGTCCAACACATGACCAGTCTAAAGATTCGCTTAGGCGACCTTGTCCTTGTTGTGGTAGTTGACGCTCTCGTTCCAGCTGTGGCAAGTTAGCAGTTTGTCCTCGGCACTCTACGGAAAACGTGAAGCTCTATTGGTCGAAGCTGATGTCGGGTTCAAGCTTCGCAGAGCTCTTCCAATGTCGAGGTTCATCGTTCGGGAAGTCGTAGTAACTTACAAGAGGGTCTGTGACATGTTAGCATTCTGCAATTGACCTGTAAAGAATCCCAACTGACCTTGTCGCCATCACCCCACTGGTAGTTCTTGGAGCGGATGTTCTGGTAGGGGTACTCGGTGCGCTCCTCCAGAGGAGGCATGTGGTTCCAGTGGTCCCAGTGCTCGTTCCAGAGCCAGTAGGCGTTGGCAGCGGACAGGGCGAGGGCGGGGATGACGCCGCTTCCATCTTGTTAGCTCTTGATCGTACCAATGCATCGCGGCCATGTCGTCTTCAGCTTCCGATCCTCCGAAATCGACGCTCGGCTCGTAATTCACTCAATTCTCGGGTCGGGACGTACAAGATGGAGATCTTCTTCCAGAGCTCTGCCAGCCGTCAGTAATCATGTCCAATCCATCCAATTGACCCGGTCCGAAGTCGTCGGCGACTCACCAGTGGTGCCCTTGGCGTGGTCCTTGATGTGCTGGCGCTCCTTGATGAACTCGTTCTCGGCGGTGCTGGCGAAGCGGCGCTGGGCAGGGACGCGGAGCTGCGCGGAGACGCGCGAGGCGGTGCGGGTGAAATGTCGGACGGCAGACATGGTGAACGTTGTTGTTCGTTCGGTTGACGGGTTGATGGTTACAAGCCAAGTTTGTGATCAGGTCATTCTTGGACGAGCTCGGTTAGAGCCGCCAATCAGTGCTGCCTCAATTGTCAGGTTGGAATTTTTCTGGCAGATGACCGATGGCACGTGATCTCGCGAGGTGGCCGCGCGAAGTGAGCGTGGAGCTCCTGCGTCATTGTGGTCCAGCAGCCGCGATCTTCAACCCTCACGCGAGCGACGCTGTCAAGACCACGACTTCGAGCCACGTCATTGCCGCGATGCTCTGAGTTCTTGTTTCTGTCGTGGCTCTTTTTTCCCTCTCATACACATCTGGTGCTCTTCAATCCCGCCAATTCGCCCTTGTTTGCGACTTACGACCGAGTTCCCCCTGTCCTTCCATGACCACATCACTCAAGCCACAGGAGATGATGTGCATCACGAGGATAACGCCCATTACGATCCATTAAAAACTCTACTGTGGAATATTCTTCCCTTGGCTCGAATTGAGCCTTTCCACGATGGCATTTCGTCTTACAACATGGAATGGTGAGACCCCTCACGAACTCCAAGACTCACTCACTTACACATTCACAGTCAACGGCATCAGGTTCGTCATTCGTTATCGAGGGGCTGAGGAGTTCTAAAACCTTGCTTTCATCAGGAATCCCTTTGGGTATCAACCTTGGAGAGAAAAGCGAACCTTCCAAGTCAGTCTTCCTCCAGTTTCCTACCCTGCGATCCTTCCTCCCTTAGTTCAAGTTCCTTTCCTGTTTCAAAAAGCATTAGCCTAGATACAACCTAAATCTTAATCACATTGCGGATGGTTGGGATAATGCATGGGTTAGATCCAGGATGAGGCCCAGATGGTGCTCTGGCTAGAACCCGGATGATGCTTAAGCATGGTTTCCAGGCAAGGACTTGGATGATGCTTGGACAAGATCCTAGATGATGGTTAAACAACGAACTGGCCGATACTTGGCTTATGACTCAAGTGATGCTCGCCCTAGAACCTAGACGATTCCTAGGCCAGTATCTGGGTAATCCTCAGACTTGGGCCTGGGTGATGCCCAGGCTGGGATCTCGATGAGGCTAGGACTGGGACGATTTAGACGACGCTGAAGCTGGGACTTTGGTCATGTTCAGGCTGTCTAAGTGCAAGTGTTGACTCTCTTCACAGGCTATGTTCGATATCTTGGAAGCAGACATCGTCGTTATGCAAGAGACCAAGATCCAGCGAAAGGATCTACATGATGAGATGGTCCTCGTCCCTGGCTGGGACGTCTTCTTCAGCTTACCCAAGCACAAAAAGGGTACAGTTCTCCCCTTTTCAAACTTCAAAGACCAGCAAGCTGACTAGCCCAAGGATACTCTGGCGTCGCTATCTACACACGAAACTCCAAGTGTGCCCCTATCCGAGCCGAAGAAGGGGTCACCGGTATCCTCACACCCCCCAAGTCCACGACCAAGTTTCGCGATCTCCCTCCAGACCAGCAGATCGGTGGCTACCCTCGGCCAGGCCAGCTCGACGGTATCATCGACGAAGCCACTCTCGACTCTGAAGGCCGCTGTGTGATCCTCGAGTTCCCGGGGTTTGTGCTCTTCGGAGTCTACAGCCCTGCCAATCGTGACGAGACACGGGATGACTTCCGCTCAGGCTTCTTCCAAGCACTCGATGTGAGGATACGAAACCTCGTAGCGGAGGGCAAGCAGGTCATTCTAACGGGTGACTTGAATGTTGTCCGCTCTGCGATGGACTCGACCAACGTCGCCGAGATGTTGCGCAAAGAGGACATCAGCTTGGATGACTGGTTGAACATGCCTGTTCGGCGCATCTTCAACCAGCTTATCTTTGAGGGTAAAGTGGTTGGGGAGAGAGATGAAGGCCGCGAGGAACCTGTCCTTTGGGATTTGTGTCGTTGCTTTCACCCTGAGCGAGCAGGCATGAACACCTGCTGGGACACAAAGCGAAACACACGGCCTGCCAACAATGGCAGCAGAATCGACTACGTCTTGTGCAGCGACGGCATCAAGGACTGGTTCACATTTTCCAACATCCAAGAAGGCCTCATGGGCTCTGATCACTGTCCTGTATTTGCGACGTTCGCTGACAAGGTGACTGTCAAAAGTAAGGAGCGCGCACTTTTGGAGCTCCTGAACCCCCCTGGGATGTTTCGAGATGGCGAACGTCAGCGTGACTGGAGCTCCAAGGACCTTCTCCCTTTGTCTGCAAAGCTTATCCCAGAGTTTGACCGCCGGCAGAGCATCCGCGACATGTTCACAAAGAAGACGGGCCCAAGCCTCTCCCGACAAGACTCGGTCAGCACAGATGCGCCCGCAAGGCCCTCAAGCTACACAAATAGCAACACTCCTACAGTGTCGACGGAGCTTGACCAGGTCACAGGGTCACAGACCAGCATCGCCTCGTCCAGGCCCGACACCATCGAGACCACCAGCTCCAGCCAGACCCGATCCCAACCGAGCACGAAGAGACCTGCAGAGACCACGAGTACGACATCAGCACGGTCACTCAAGAAGAACAAGACTACGACAAGCTCCAACGACGCCAAGAGCAAGCCGCTGGCCCCGGGCCAAAGAACCCTGCAGGGTTTCTTCAAGCCGAAAGCACCAGCCTCCCAGCCCGAGAAGCTAGAGCAAGCGGCAACCACCTCTACGCCCTCTCCATCAAAGAAACCGATAGGGTCGTCAAAGACACGGACCAGCCTACAAGGGTCATCACCATCAATGTTTGCTACCACAGCAGGAAGGACATCCGAAAACAGCAAAGCCACCGCGGATGGCGAGGCGTCCGACCGAGTATTTGACCCAATCGAGGCCAAAGAATCTTGGTCAAAGCTGCTGGGCAAGAGAGTCGCACCCCGATGTGAACACAACGAACCCTGCATCAGCCTGACCACCAAGAAGCCAGGCGTCAACTGCGGTAAGTGGACCAACCGGCTACCATCCTACGATGAGCAACGTGCATGTTGTGGCGTCCCCGTTGCACAACGTCGCGGGTACACGGCTGCAGGCAGGTACAAGGTCAAACTCTGAAGCTAATCTTGATCACAGGGCGATCGTTCTACATTTGCCCACGGCCGCTGGGTCCGTCTGGGGAGAAGGAGAAGGGGTCTGAGTGGCGGTGCGGTACATTCATCTGGAGCAGCGATTGGAACGGGTCATGATACTTGGTCCCTTCCAGGGTGCTGCCAGCGGCGTCAAGAAGGAATGGAGCTTGTACATTTGTATGCGGTACTGGCTGGGGCGACGCAGATACAGCCGAGTCCAAGATACCTACCTACCTACCTAAACACAGTCATGGAAGTTGAAGATGCCTACCCAAGCACTCAAGGATACTCGCATAAGCACAGTCAATGAGGCTCAAGATGCCTACCTAATGGTAGTCAAAGAGTTTGCGTGGTTGCCATGGTGACTCCAGCCAGCGTCTCCCAAGGGCAAGAGCGACCGACCCATGTCGACGGCAGAATCGTAAAACCATGACATCGCGATATCACGCAGGCAGACAGAAATTTCAGTGAATGACCTTGTTTGGATCTTCACCCTGGGGCAACGCAGAAGCGAAGCCGGTGAACTACCTGAGGCATTGCTGCCCGAGACTAGCTACTTGATTACCAGAGTGAGAGACCATGCATCCCATAACCACAACCATAACCATCGCAGAACCTGGTAAGCAAAGGTGGGATCTCCAGCTGTGCTACCGCCATCAATACCCTTCCTCCAAGTGAACAGGAATGTCACCGAGTGCCGGTAAAGGCCCGGGGCAGCAAACCTGCACAGATTAGTAGAGGAAGGTACAATGCGATACCATCCGCTGCCCACCGCGGGTATCATCATCAAATTGCACAAACTGTCTATGAAACCGTAACTGCTTGCAAACGCTGCGGATGGTCAGCCACTACTCTCACTTGCGGAGAATGTCGACTTACCAGCACACATACTGTCTCCGTCGAGCTCAGCATTCTACTGAGTCTGGTTGGTCTGGGCAGTAGACTGAGGAGCAGTCTGATTGGCCTGGACAGCCCGACCAAGCGCAGTGGCAGCGGAAGGGTTGGTGCGGCGACGCTTCTCAGAGGGTCGGCGAGGTCGGTACTGGTAGTCGGGATGCTTCTCGTAGTGAAGACGCTTCACCTCATCGGCGCGAACCTTGTACTCAGCGCGAGTGGCACGGTTCTCCATATTCCAACAACGGCCCAGGATCTGAGCTGAAAACCCAGGTTAACAGACGTTCAAGATAGGGTTGGGGAAAGGCTCACAGATCTCATTGTTGGTGATGCCTGGGTGCATAGACTTGACAAGGTGGTGACGCTCCTTGCGGTACAGAATGTAGGCGTTGGGGGGTCGGGGAACCTTGATTGGGGCACCCTCAGGGCGAACCATCCAGAGGGCCTCGCCAGCTCCGGTGGGGTTGACAAGCATGCCTGGACCAGCAGTCAGGGCACGAGGAGAACCGAGATAAACATGGTCGGAACCGTTGCCATCACGGGCAAACAGTACAGGCTCATGAATCTCAGACCTACTTCAGTTAGCCATGGTTGAAAGGAAAACAGAGGGTTGGTGATCTTACATGAGCATACAGGCGAGGAAAGCCTTCGCGCCATCATCAAGGGCGCGGTAATGTTCTCCCTGGATGGTCAGAATATTGCCCGAGTCAGCGGAGAGCTCGGTCTTGAGCATCTCCCAGAGAGTGGTAAGCTCTCCCATGTCTACCTGAGTAGCGACCTGAACGGGAATCATTGGGGTGGTCTCAACAACGTCGTTGGCGCTCATGATGATGGTGGTGTTGAGCGGATGAGGTGAGAGGAGTTTTGTAGATTCCGAGGTTGTTTCGGGGCAAAGGTAGAGAACCAAATCTTGGTGATGCGAAAGAGAAAAAAAAAATCGCTTCGGCCGCTTCAGCGTTGGATTTTGTAGGCAGTAACTGAGTCCGATTTTGGCATAAAAGAGATTCTACCTATTGAGGCACTGAAGTGGGGCAGGGGTTCGTTTACCTGT
The DNA here is from genome assembly GCA_030779245.1 of Fusarium sp. MBC 438. Taxonomy (NCBI): domain Eukaryota; kingdom Fungi; phylum Ascomycota; class Sordariomycetes; order Hypocreales; family Nectriaceae; genus Fusarium; species Fusarium sp. MBC 438. Next base: position 31,272 of record JAPFTB010000138.1, on the reverse strand, counting down.
CAGTACGTACCTTTCTCAGATTCCCCTCAGATCCATCTCAGATTTCTTTGTTCCCTTTGTTCCCTCACCCATGGCCCGTGCGTCGAACGCTCTAGCGCGAACTGTGGGTCCAGCTCCTCCTCGCTCAAGTCGAGCACTGTGCGAGTTTCTTCTGTGGATTTTGGAATGCGGAACTCAAAAGAAGGCTGCCCGAGTCATCCACGCAACGTCCATGTACGTAGTAGGCAGTCTTCAAGAAAGGAGCCATCTAGACTATCCCATGGTCTCTTTAGCTCACATAGCGAGAAAGCTCGGCATTTTCCATCCACCATTCCACAAGCGATTCAAAACTTGATCATTTGAACTATCATTCATGAAGGTACAGGGTCCAAGACCAGGGTTACTGATCCAAGCCCATCTCCCCATATCATCCCCGACCAGAGTTTTGATTCATATGTGTACATAGAATTTTTGTCTTTCTCATGAGCTTGATCTTTAGCCATAACTCAGATTCCTGTCGCTTCCAAGTCTCAAATGTCAGAGCACTCATAACACGTTTCCCATCTCATAATATCAAAATGGCCCTTCCATGGCGCACATCCCTTCTGAGCCATATGGAACTTCAGAGCGTGCGAGAATTTAGCATTCTTCTAGTGAAATATGGTAGGCTCTAAGTTTTCTTCATGGTTGACATGAGAGATCTTCACCTAATTCAAACCAGATCTCAATTCTGTGGGGATAAGAGTGTAAAGATTTGGTCCTCGACAAGGATTTTCCAGGTGCTAGGTAAAGAACGAGCATAAGACGAAAAAAAAAAACACAATTTGTCTACAATAGCTGCGCATCCTACCATGAAGCCTTCCCGTCAGGTCAAAGTGCCAGCTCCAGATTGCCCTCTCGCGTCCGACATGCGCCAGTCATAAGCCATCTTCCAATGTCACCCTCTAGCCACTAACCTGATCAGTTCTGAGCCAGTCAGTATTGTAGGTCCCTCTTAGGTAGTCTGGCGGAGCACTCGAGAGTCCAATGAACAAACAGGGGTTTGTTCATGGTTGCATGACCAAATGGAGTGGAGTGCCAAGGTGTCCGTAGCGTCTGGTTCATGTCGCTGGAACTCTTTCAGGGCGTCACATGGCATGTCATTGGTACTTCCTCTTACAATTGCCTTCCCACAAACACCTCTAACTTATTCCTTTATATTCTCCACTCCCAACAACAACTTACACCACTTTTCTTCACTTCCCTCTCGAGCCAGGTGCAGCCCATTATCTGGAATTACGAAGACTCTTCTTTGCAACAACTTTACCGTCGCTATGAATCCCAAACCCACTCTTCCCAGAGCTCTTCACCAGACCTCCTCGGGTCGAACACCTAAATTCCCACCTCGCGCCACAAACGCAGATATCAAGGCGTTGTTAACTGGTCCAGCTCTTCGTCATCTTGAACCTCAACCTGGCGGGAAGTGGACTTTGGAGTCACGAGCGCATGAAACTATTCTTGTCAAGTACTCGACGAGGGATGGTGTTGAGCTTTTGCGTACCACCATACATCTCGCTGCTAATCCAGAAACCGCGGCTGATCTTTGCTGGCAACATGTTTATGGATACACTCCAGGTAAGTAATCAGTTCATTTCCTTTCAACACCTACTCATATGTTGAAGGGCAAACCATCGTGCCGAACGGTCCACATACTTCTCCTGAAGCCCAGGCTCTCACTTTTCTTGAGGCGAGGTTCATGGATCTGGAGCCGCTAGATCTACCCCATGTTTATGGTCAACCACATGTTGGTAGTAATACCCATGATACCATGTCACCGACTGGTGAGCTCCAATCTCCGGGCTGCATCTCAGCCGAAGCGCCCATAATGCACTCGATGCCACAGTTGCTCCCACCTCAACATATTCAGATGTTGGGCGGTATCGAGGAGCATCACGGACAGCTACAGCATGCTCCAGATATGCCCGCTAGCTGGACTCTCTTCGATGCTTCCATGGCCCAGCCATTTCAAGCACCCCCGAACAGCAATAACTCTATGCATCAGGTTGATTCAGGTAGTTGTGTGTTCTGGAATTGGGCAACACCGAACGAAATGCATGCCGAAAATGAGTGGCAGTCATTTCTTCCACATCCCTGATAATGCTTGGATGTTTCATGGTTTCTTTCCTCTGTTAGGACTTCACGAGCAAAGCAAGTTATAGCATGGCCCATAATTGTCCGCGGTTATTTGATTTTAAATTAGCAATGAGTTGAATATGGAATTTGATCTTCCACCGAAGCTAAGGAGCGATCTCCAACAAAGTGATCTGTAGAGAGACATTTTGATGTGGTAGGCAACGTCACAACAAAGCCAGGACTGCAGACCAAAGAGCTTCGAAGCAGCGGTGATTGCGAGAAAAGGTGCAGGGCGCTAATCCGCCAGGTGAACATGCACTGTTTACACACTATACAACTACTGTATGTCTCCAGACAGGGTGTTGATCAGACCTCCTCCCTCTGCACTTGGTAATCGGGAGGCTACTCCGGATTTGGTTAGATCAGTTCCATGCGGGAGCTAATAGACTCACCCCTCAGTGAATCACTGCCTGGTCACAAACGGAGCTGCCCAGGCAATGGGAAAAGTGAGGTGAAAGTAAGGTTGAAGTGAGGGGAAGGTAGGGAAAGGTTCCGCTTTTGCCTGCCAGTGCCAGCCAGTTGTCAGGAACTGTGCAAATGCAGTGCAGAAGCCATGAGCGTCGAGCCCAGTTTGCCATGAGGTTCATGTCAAATGTCACCAAGGACAGTGGAGTCGTTAGCCCTGAAACCCTCCGAACGCCCTGTGCCTGGCGACCCACTTTAAGCCTGGGTCTGGCAGGTCATGGCAAAATCACCTCTCTCAGCCCGTGTTTGTCAAAATGCAAGGGTCCGTATCCCCCACACCGATCAGCCCTACTGTGCGACACCAAGGTGCCACAAGCGTGGTTGGCACGCTGTCTGGGAAGGGCAAGGATTCCATATATGGCACTAGCGCACAAATAGTTTGGTACCACCAGAGCCCACAGAGTGAGGAACCACGGACCAGGCAAGGTCAGAGAGAGAAACGAAGGTTAAGCCACACGCAAGAGTTCACGAACGCGCGATGAAGCTGGATGGTGTACATTCGCGGCATCCTTGGCCACGATGACACGGAGTTGGTCGACGTCGACCCCTCGTGAGCCGTTTCAACCACGCGCCCCTCCACCCTCTTTCGCCGACTGCCAGGACTAAAATGACGTTTATGCCTAGCCAGGCTCTCTCAAAATGGCCATTGCACCAGTCCTGACGCGGCCTGGCTGGCATTGGCTTGCACCTGTACCGGGCACACTTGGTCAAGGGCTCGAAGAAGCGGTTGGAGTGGACTTGCCGGGCATGCATGCAGATATGGATGGCCGTCACCAACCTCCGAAGGCTTGCAGATAGGCTTGCGCCGCACCTGGCAACGGACCATACGTAGTGGTCAAGTAGAGCGGGCGAGTGGCGTTCGATGCAGATCACCAAACCGGAGCATGCCAGCCGGCGCCACCACCACATGGAAGCCATCGATGAGCCATACGATGCTCTTGTGCCAACTGCGCTACCATGCATACGACGCAAACAACATCATCCCCGGTCAGAGGCTCATCGCAATTATAACGGAACGCTCAGATCGGATACTGTCTTGTGGGGCTATGTATCCCCTCCGCCATCTCAGCCATTTGCAAGGGTTCATAGTGTCTCGTTCGGATGAGGGACTTACCCTGGCAGTTTCTCTCAACTTGCAGAAATCCAGTTATCTTAGTCTTCTTCTGGGCTTAGCCAGGATCAGTGACACGGAAGATCCATCCACTCACGCCACCGTCCCGTAATATCAGGCCCCCTCATCCGCACTAGGCTTCCAATGCGGCGTACCGTATCACATCGCACCAGCATTGGCTCGGTTTGCCCTGATCAGCGTGGAGCCGCGGCTGCATGATGCCATAGTGCTCCTACGGCATGTTAATAGATGTGTGCTAGTCAAAGGAGACAAGTTTGTTTTATAGCACTCCAACACAGCCGCCAAAGCATTCGGTCGCTTGTAAGAGTCTAGTGGCTCAACAGGTTGGGAGCTTTATTCTCGCTTATCGATTCTTAGATCAGACTCCCGGCCTCTAGAAGCGCTATTGCTTCCCCTTCTCTCAGCCAAATATTCTCCCAGCCTTGGCCTCCACCTGGTTCAGCTGACATGGCATGCAAATCATGCTCAATAATGCCTAGACAGAGGAGTCTGTGGTTTGTTGGACGCGTGTTCTATGTCGGCCGCTGTGGCGTCGAGCAGTCACAACTATTGGCAGCGTAGTACTTTGGCTCCGATCTCTCAGCCAAGACCAGGAGGAATGCAACTAAAGCCTGCAAGATAACCCTCCAAAGATGATAGAGCACTCGAATGATCAACTATCTACCCCGTTCCGAGTACCCGGTCGTGCCGGTCAAGGGTCGACCACGCAGAGGATAAGGACACGGCGAGAACTGTGCCCGCCCTTGTGCCTCCGACTTGTCCATGTATTTTCGAATTCTACTCCTTTTCTTAGACGGCTATTATCTAAGGGAACTCACATTTGCGAGATTCTTAGACTATGTTTAGAATAGGTATCCTGATAGATACTCTGCCTACAAAGATAGAGTTCCTCAACATACGGATCAAAGTTGTGCAATGCGCACCCGCTTCTCTTACTATAATAAACACATCAATCGAGCTACTCGAGTTCAGCACTGCCCTCAGCCCACCATCTCCACCTGTCATCTCTCAGCTCAAGTATCGCTATATCACCCTTTACAACACAACACTGGGACCCTCCGGCAATTCAACACTCACCAACATTCTCACCACCGTGAGCTTGGCCAACATGGACCACTTGGAGGATGACGACGAGACCGAGGGCCTTGGCCAGCCTCTCTGGGAGGACTTCATACCCATCGTCAGACTTCTGATTGTTCCATACAGCCCCATCTTCGAATTCGCAGGGAATGCTGGTCCCAACAGCGCGGCCAATGGTGTATTTCTATCCCTCTATATCATATTCTGGTGCGAGATGTCAATCTTCTTCCTCTACAAGGCACTTCTAGAGGATGCGCCAGTCGGGGAGGTCCTTACGTTGAGTTGCATCTTCTGTTTTCTGGTGGCGGGATTCTGCTATTCCTTCATCCTGATAGCGAATCAGGTGAGGCGTGAGTTTCGGCCTACTACACAAAGTTGGACGACATCAGAAGAAGTAGACAAACTATTGAGCGGCACGTGGGTATGCTTCACTCTCTTGGTCAGGGCGCTCTTCACTCCTTACATCCGCATCGTCAACCAGGACGGAGCAGGCATACTTGGCACGGCTTATTACACAGCTATAGGCCTTTGCCTCGCCGTGCTCTACGTGAAATGTCCTTTCTACTTAGTTAGGGCGCTTCTAGATCCTCCTTTGTATGGATTCAGATGGGATCACTGGTGGCTTTCTTGTCGTTGCTTTTTAACTTCTTCTGCTCTCTACTGTCTAGTCCTTGCGACAACCGGGTACTCCGGTCGACATCTACGGAGATACTTTACTGTTGTCATCGGATTCCTGCTCACTCCATACAGCTTCCTCGTCGCCAAAGCAGAAGGATCCGGGATTGTTCACACAGTTCATGCTATTTTCGTTTGCTTCCTCGTCACATGTTTTTTTCTGTTGTCGGCCTGGTTGTTTTACCTCGCTCTTCTGGATCCCTGTATAAGCGATGTGAAGAGGGTCGGCTTTTGGCTGGCCTCCATTGTCTCCCTTCTTGTTGCTGCCTGCATGTATGTTCTCACCCTTGCAACGGCAATTATTGGGTGCACGATGGAAGACCGGCATCTGGAGAAGTTGCTTATCACTTCTCTCCTTGGGCGGCTGGGTATTGAGCCGAGAGCGAGGTCGCTGGAGTCATCACCTGCCCCCTCTGAGACGATGGGTACGGCATCTGAACCAAACCCTACCGCTGATCCCCTCCCCCCAGCCCATGACAATCAGTCTCCTAGGCGCTAAGGCGGTCTTGCATTGAGACAATCCATACGAATGTCAGGAGGGAGGGTCGAATGAGGCTTGCAAGATGGTCAGGAACTACTACGTAGGGCTTAGAGTGTCGCATGAGAATGATACTCGTCACATCACAATGGAAGCTCTACGTTGATCCTTAGCGCCCAAGGTTGCATTAGTGATCGAACTTCGAAGAAGCAATCAACGCTCTGCTAGCGCCATGCGAGGCACAAGTTGTCACCGGTTGGTATTGATATGCATGCTGTCTTGGTGGTGATGAGAGCCCATGTTGCAATACTTGAGAAACAAGGCTTGCGTCTTGTTCCTTGGCGTCTGAGTTGGTGATCAATTTGAATAAGCAATCAACGCTCTGCTAGCACCATGCGAGGCAGCATGCCGTCTTGGTGATGAGCTTAGAGTATCGAATGAGAGTGATATTCGTCACATCACCAAAGTGTGTCCTAATCCTTAGCGCATAATGTTGCATTAGTGAGAGAAGGCCGAAGAAGCAATCAACGTTCTGCTAGCGTCATGTGAAGCACGTCCTGTCACAATTGACACTGACATTGACAAGCTGTGATGATGGTGGTGATGGTGGTGATGGCGGGGATTGAAGATGCACGATGGCTTCACCGGCCTCGGCATTCGATGATCGACGTTTCCCCTCAGCCTTCGTCCATGCATGTCTGATCTTCTTGTGACCTGACTCTACTATATCGGATCTAGCTCGAGAGGAGGATCTAGCGTGGGGTTTAGGGGACAGCTGCAGGAGAGGGGAAATCATGGCGCAAGCTTAGCAATACTACCCTAGATTTCAGCCGCAAAAGGCTTTTTACATCACCAACACCAAAAGCAAACAAGCAAACAATCTACAAGGCTTGAAGCAGGCTGTGAGAGAGAAAACGTATCATCCATCCCGTGTGTGTGTCAAGTCCGTATCGATACGAAGAGTACGACTCAGGCTACGAGATCTGGACTCAACACCAACAATCGCCAAGACACCCATGACGAGAGGTCGTAAATGTGTCCGATTTCAGTCACAACACGATGGGAAAAAGTCCAAAACGTGATTATAGCTCTTGCATTCGCTTGGCGTCCTGTTTCTATCTAGTACAACAAGATGAAGAAGATGATGAAAAATAAGGTTCCCGTCCCATCCAATACACACTCGATTCTCCCATCGACCTCGTCAATTCGGCCTGATCGATACTAGCTCATACTAACCCGTACAGCACTGTACGATACTGTACGGGGCCGCTGTCTTGATTCCATCTCTTCTTGATGATGCCGCTCGGGGACCAAGACTTTAGCTTGAAACCCCTCTCGGGGACCAACAAGCTTATGACGCCTCGCAAGCCATTGACTCTTATCCCCGTCCAATAAGGTCCAGAGGTTGGACCTTGGCTGGCGCGGGACAAAAAGCACCGAACTGCATCCAGGGCCCTGCGGTTGAACCACCGGCTTGGGGAATGCGCACACCCCGGGCAAATCAACCTCTTACTCTTCTTGGTATGAGATCTTCCGCATCTCTCCAAGGCGATGCCGGGCGGCCGCCAGGGCGTTCTCCAGTTGGAGAATCTCGACCTGTTGGTGGCTGTCAGTTGTCGATCTTGAAGCTAGCCCGGACATAGTAACCGTTGTGCCGTCAAACCCCGGAGATGAGGGGGGACGCAAAGTTGGGATGGGGGGTAAAGGAAAGAAAGGTAGGGGGCGTATGAACTAACCTGTTGCTCCATCTCCCGCACCTTGAACTCGTGGGCCCCGAGTGTGGAGTAGTCTACCTGGTCCTCCTCTTGGCTGCGTTCCTTGATCAAGCTCTGGACTTGTCGCACAAGCGAGCGGCATGCGGCTCCGACCGCCTTGCTGGCCTGCTCGAGCTTCTCTTGGCTCTTGGACATGAAGCCGGCCTTGACTCGGCTGGCGGCCACGAGCTGTGCAGTCGAGGCAGCGACGTCGTTGGAGGCCACGATGAGCTGCTCGGGGCTATTGCGGTTGGAGATGACTCCGTCCGCAGTCTCAATGAGCGTGTTCGTAGACGATGCCACAGCCTTGGCTGCAGAGATGAGACCCTCTGTCCATCGGTTGTTCTTCTTGTAGAAGGCTGTTCGTGAGGATGAACCCCGGCCCGCCTGCACAATCTCCTGCTGTGTCACTGTAGCCGCCTGGATAAGCTGGGTGATGGCATTGGTGATAGCTGAAGCTGCGTCCAGAATCGAGTCGTGCACCTTGAGCTCGTACGTAGAGTAACCATCGCGAGGCTTGTTCTTGAGCTTGAGCAGTCGTGCTGCCGCCGCGGCGATAGCATCCGCAGCCTTGCTCAGCTCCGAGTCAACGAGGTCTCCCAAGTCTCCCTTCTTGTTGGCGAGCTTGCCGAAACCCGGCGCGTACGTCTCAACAAGCTTGTTGAGCTTCTGCAGGTTCATCTGCACGTCATTGTTGCTGTTGATGACCACGTCAGTCTTCTGGAGAGGATCCATGCCCTCAAGTCGGAAGCTCTGCAGTCCACGGAGGAACTGGACGGTGGACAGCGCCGATTGGCGAGTGCCGTTCATCAGAGAGTCGGTCTTCTTGTCGTCGGTTGCCAGTCGGGTGAGACCCTTGGTGTTGCTGCACACATCGGCAATGGCACCAGAGAAGACGTTGATGGCCTTGATCAACTCCGCGTGAGTAGCGTTGGGACCATCCGCGATGAAGTTGTTGAACGAAGTCGCAAACTCCATGGCACTGGCAGAAGCCTTCTCAATCTGCGACAGGACGTATGTGGGAGATGCGTTCTGGTTACCGGCCTGCATGCTAGAGTCCAGTTCGTAGAGCGCATCGTCAACACGCGCGACACCCGCCTGTAGAACCGAGTCGATGATGTCGTTGATCTTGTCGAGGTTCGCCAGGATCAGAGCATCGATCTGACCGTCGAGGGCGTGATCCGTCTCGCCCTGGTTCTGCTTGAGCTCGTTGAGCTCGATCAGGGTCTGGTCCATGCCGGCCTTGTAGACCTCGAGCTCCTCCTCCTTGTCACGGAGAAGCTGCTCGAGATCGGAGCTACCGTCCCGGAGGTTCAGCTGAGCATCCTCCAGGGCTCGCGACTTGTTGCGCAGTGCCTCCTCAAGATCCGCCATCTCGCGGTTGTACTTGGCGAGCATCGTCGAGAGCTCGTTGCCCTTGCTGCGCTCCAGGTTGTCGGCTCGATCCTGGGCCATGCGAAGCTCACGCCTGAGCTTCTCGACCTCGTCCTTGTTGCTTCCGTTCAGTCGGTCCTTGTCGTGGAGAGCACGATCGCGCTCACGGATCATGTCGGCCAGCTCGAGGTTCTTGGTCTTGATCTCGCGCTCGAGCTTCTCTCGTCGATCAATGGCCTCCTGCGCACTGGCTGCCTTGAGCTGAACAGCCTTGAACTTCTGGAGGAGGTCAAGATGCTCGTGTCGCAGCTGAGAGTAAAGCTTCGCGAGCGCCTCGTACTTGGTCCTCCATGTGTTGACCTGCTCCTGGAGTGCCCGGATCTGGTCGTCCTTGCTATTCATCTGCTGGCCGAGGCTGTTCTGGATTTGCGACAGCTCGCTCTCCAGAGCCTTGACACGCTGGTCGTACTGCTGCAGCATCAGTTGGTCACGCTCGTACTGTGCGCGCGCATTGAGGTTCTCCCGCTCCAGCTCAGCAAGACGACCTTGAGTCTGCCACTGCGCCTGCTGAGCCAGGAGAGCCTCCTGTTCTCGTTGTTGCTGCTCCATCAGCAAGCGTTGTTGCTCCTCAAACTCCCGCTGCGCATTGAGTTGTTGCTGTTGCTGCGCCAAAAGGGCCTGCTGCTGACGCTCCTCAAGCACACGCTGCTGCTCCTCGTACTCCCGGTTCTGACGGTCCAACTCGCTCTTCCAGAATTCAGACATCTCGTCGGGGCCTTCATCCTTGGGCGCCGGTGGAGGGGTCGGCTGTCGCTCGATCTCCTGCTTTGGTCGTGCGGGGAGCGCAGGAGCATCGTCGTCTTCGCCAAGGAGGTTCGGGGGATCTTGAGGTAGCTTGGGGATGGTGATGAGGCTGGTGAGATATCGAAGGTTGGAGCACTCATAGTAGAACTTGACCAATCTGTAGTGCTGGGCATTGTATCGTTCACGGAGAGGTTCAAGTGCTTCGTCGTCGCCGGTCGCTGTCAAGGTTAGTGTAACCCAGGCATGGGGTAGGTGAATCACTGACTGGAGTGCATGGCGCGGAGCATGCTCGTGATGAACTTGTAGATACCGTAACTCTCCTGGACGAAAGGTACCAAGGCGGCGATTCGGCACTCGTTGTTTCCCACGTTGCGGAAATGAGAGAAAATCAGCTTCTGGAACTGCTCGATCTGGTCTTGCAGCACCATGAGGTCGCTGATGGTCTCGTAACCCTCATTGGGGTCATTGATGGCCTTCAAGCTCAGGTACTCCTCATACTCAAAGGTACCGTTGAACTCGGGGTGTTGGTGGTGGAAGGAGAGCTTGGCGAGGAGGTAGTAGACGTATTCGCGGATCAGGGGACCGTAACCACGCATGCCTTCACCTCCTCCGCCCATTCCGCGGTTCAAGCTCTCGATCCAACCCCTGTTGGCCATTGCCTCCTTTAGAGCGCTGGGGTGACCCTCCTGCAGGACCTTATGGATGGTAATGAGGGCCTTGAACGTCTGAACTTCGTCGGCGAGGATCGGTTGGCTGTTGAACAGGTCGAGTCAACAAGAGAAGTCATGATGGAGGGGAGATGTGAGACATACACCTTGATGCCGGACCAGAAGGCGGCCGAGGACCGGTGATCCCATGTGTAGACGATACATGCTCGTACGTGCTTGCGCTTCGGGGAGATCTCTTCGGCATTGGTAGCTTTCTTGATGTTGATGGCAAGTTCCTGGTCGGTTCTGCACAATCATGAGTTAGCTGTGCATCTCCGGCGCGGCCGTGATTCACGAACTTGGTATGCTCCATGCCGCGCACGGAAGCCATGACTGCTAAGTGGCGGATAGCTCCGCGATGCGATTATTCGATAGATCGAGTAAGTAAGGGAGGATGCGCGCGGATGCGAGAAATGATCTGTTGAGCTCCGACAGCTGCCAACAGGCCCCTGGATATCACGAGACAAATAACTCCCGTCGAGGCCCGACGCCGTGCAAGCTAAAGACACTGGAAAGAGAACAATGTGTACTGGTATCACGACAAGAGGAGAGAACAAGGCAGCAGCTCGTAGCGCGCTGTATCGAGGAGGAGTTTGTGTCGTCGTCGTCAGCCTTGACAAATCTCGGGCGACTTTGAGCGTGGCTGTTCTTGGTTGCGATAGCTCTCAGTGGCTGGGCTGCGAGAGGAGCGTCATACGGGGGTACGTATTCTTGCATTTGATGTGGGGCACGAGATGAGAAGCCGCGGGTTAAGAATAAACGAGACAGCGCTGTGAGTGTCGATTGTTTGAAGAGGGGGCGTGATGCAAAGGGCAAGAGAATTAAGTGAAATTTTGAGGCAGATTATGAAGCTTTATTGGTTTTTTTGTTTACTGTTCTACAAGCTCATCACAATTAACTACTATTCTTAGAGGAGCATGTTAAAATCTGCATCTCTGTTTAGGCGTTGTCTTATTTTTTGACAGGTCCGTCCCAGGGCCACAAGGCTCCGAGTTGGGTTCGGTGGTCGGACAGAAATTATCCGACTTAGACCAGACTCATGCGAGCACTTATGAAAGGGAACGATGGAACAGGTTTTCACAATTGGAACAGTGTTACCACTGAAGAAGAGGTAACAGTAGTGGTCACACGAATCCTAACCCTCGGTCGTTTTCACATTTTGGCTTTGTGAGATGCACACACTCGCCGCGAGTCTCACGGACATGCGTTCATAGTACACACAAGGACAAATGGTGAGAGGGGATCGCACAAGTTACTCATTACCCTATAGGTCTCCTTCAGATTGATCTCAACTAAAACGAGAAGAGAAGACCGGCGAGGATTTGCAGGATATGTTTAGCCTTGTTGCTCTCTTTCTTGGGGCGCACCTCGGTTACCCAGATACATTGCACTAAAAGAATGCTTGAACATACCGACGAGAGTAGGTTCATGCGGTGGGAAGCAATGGCTTATGTCTAGTAGGTGATGCGTCATCAAAGGACTTAAGACAGCTCAGTTGAGGCGGGAGTGTGGACTTGCAATCCATCCTAAACTGCGGTGGTGATGGTTGACTGCTGGCAAAAAGATGGGAGCCATTGGAAGGAGTCCAAGGCCATCGACCTACACATGGAGATCCAGCAAGGACTAGCAGCAGCAACACTACACACACCAGTCACACAGACCAACTTATTCGAAGCCGGGTTCTTCATTGATGCGTCAAGTCAATGACCAACCCACGACATGGGTCAGACACGCTTCACCAGAGGTATCTTCAAATACAGACATTTGGCATGCTTTCAAACGATGTCATTTTTAGTCTCATTCCCTATCGACATCAAAATGCAAGCCCTTGCCATGCAGAGATTCTTTCCCATCCGGACGCAATACCCCAAGCAAAAAGAAGCAAGCACCACCCAACCCCAGCAGGAATCCTTTTTAGATCGTAGTCTCGTAGGGGAGAGGAGTGAGGGTCTCGGGAGGGTTGTCGGTGAGGGAGACTGTTCGGGCCTCTCGGGGGCCAAGGGGCTGGCGCTTGACGGAGACCTGGACACCGTCGGCCTTGGCCTGCTTCTTGGCCTCGGCGTTGGACTTCACCCGCTTGAGGAAGTCCTCACGGGATCGCGAAGGCTGGATGTGCTCGATTCGGATGTTGATTCGCTTCTCGAGGTATCGGTGCTTGACCTTCTTGTAGACAATGATGCCAACAGCGGACTTGGTGACGTTGTAGATGACACCAGTCTTGCCGTGGTACACCTTGTAGGGCATACTGTATTCAGTTGTCAGCCCTCCTGCTCCATCGCACAAGTTCTCCCAAGCGTTCAATCTCGCAATTCGAGTGTTTGTCGCAAGGTGTTGAGGGCGTTGCTTACCCCTTCTGGACGGCACCGTTCGCCTTGACGTCGACGATATCACCAACACTGCCCAATCGATCAGTTTCTGTCGCTGCTGCTCGTGCGATCCGGACTCGCACTCACCGGTACTGTCGGAGATAGGTGTTCAGGGCGATCATGCCCTTCTTGCGGAAGTCCCGGCTGAAGGCATACTGCAAAAAATCGTCAGTTTCAATGTTCGACGTCGTTGAAATTCGAGATCGTGAGCAAACGTACGCGGGTGCCCGCTCTCTTTCCGTAGGAGTGACCCATCTCGAATCGTTATCTGCCGAACGCGGGAAGGGTTGGGGTTAGTAGTCGTGGGTTGGCGAAAGAGATGGTGAAGACCTTCGCTTGGTGTTGTGGATTTCACGAAGGCAGCCGGGCTTGTGGGAGCGGGACCTGAGATTATCCGAATTTTTTTCCACACCGGTAGGGCAAGGGCGGCTCTCCATTTTACAGCGCACACAACCCCACCCCTGTTAGGGTTCTCGAATTTTTACACGTGACCTACAACTCGAGCCAAATTTCCCTCCACACAAGTAGCGATTTTTTGACCTCGTGTGTGCAAAAGTTCAACTCCAGCCAAACACCCAGGAGCCAGTCAAGTGAGTGCCACCGACGGCAACATCACCACGAGCATCAATTAACAAAGTCTTTCAGGATGCCTCCCCGCGCCCATTCGAAGACCTCCCGTGTCCCTCGCAGACCCTTCGAGTCTGCTCGACTGTCAGTATCACCGGCCACTGAACATGAGCTTGTCTCTGTTTAAGTCGATTGTGAAAGTAAACTGACGCGAATAACAACAGGGACTCTGAGTTGAAGCTCGTTGGCGAGTATGGCCTGCGCAACAAGCGTGAGGTCTGGCGAGTCGGTTTGACTCTGTCCAAGATCCGTCGTGCTGCCCGGTATGCTCGAATCGACTTGCGCATCGAAAAGACACTCTCTAACACACTCACAGTCAGCTTCTTACCCTCGACGAGAAGGACCCCAAGCGTCTCTTCGAAGGCAATGCCCTCATTCGCCGTCTCGTCCGCGTCGGTGTCCTTGACGAGTCCCGCATGAAGCTGGATTACGTCCTGGCCCTCAAGATCGAGGATTTCTTGGAGCGCCGCCTCCAGACCTGTGTCTGGAAGCTTGGTCTGGCCAAGTCCATCCACCACGCCCGTGTCCTGATCCGCCAGCGCCACATCCGAGTCGGCAAGCAGATCGTCAACGTCCCCTCGTTCATCGTCCGTCTCGACTCCCAGAAGCACATTGACTTCGCTCTCACCTCGCCCTTCGGTGGTGGCCGCCCCGGCCGTGTCCGCAGAAAGAAGGCCAAGTCCGCTGAGGGCGGTGAGGGTGACGAGGAGGAGGAGGATGACGAGTAAATGCACCAAAATATGCAAAAACGGTTCTCCCTCATGTCTAGGGCTCTGGGTGATGGGATACCATTCACGGGAAGGGGATTCTCTTCATAGCTTGCGGCGTTGGCCAGAGGATAAAAATGGAATGATTTCACCGGATAACGACAAACAAAAACTTCCGGTGTCTCTCCTCACCTGTGTAAATGAATCTCATGGATCATGCCCTATTCCACGACAATTCTTCATGCTTCGCCTGTCTGATGTGATCAAGTCCCATGTGCCATCCGTAGAGTGCAAGTGTCTGTTTGCTCAAGCATGAATTAATGCTACATGATGCTAACGCTATGTCAAAAGTTCATCCTTGCCCAGGAGCTTCGCCATTGGATCAGCCGCAACCGTTCGTTTCCTCCTATACTCGTCCATCTCCTCCTCTGTAACCCCGTTCATCATCTCTTCTCTTGTCCGTTTCTTCGGCTTCGACTCTTCAGCCTCCTTGTCTCCATCCTCATTGTTAGGCTCCTCTTCCTCCTCTTTATCCTCAATCAGGTTGGCACCAGTACGTTGCCGCTCAGCAGCCTCCCAAGCCTCCTTGCCCTCCTCTCCTGTGCAGTAACTGTTCTTGATGAAAGAGTGACAGCATGCGTAACCCCATTTGAAGTTGGACCACCAGCTGCCCCAGGTCGAGGTGTGGTTGTTGATGAAGACATCCTCGGCGTACTTGGACTTTGCCTTCTTCTTCGGTGCGCCCTTGATCAGACCAGATTCGTCGTACTCGACAAATGTCTCGGACTCGGTGATCGCCATGTTGCGTAGAGCAGCTGGCATTGCCTTTTGCTCCCCGCCGTACTTGTCCAGCAAAGCCTTCTCTCGGTCTGCGCGCTTCGCCTCTGCTTCTTCCTGCTCCTTCTTTCGGTAGAACTCTCCCGCTGTCGGGTTTGCCTGCAAATGTTGGCTTGTGTCGCCAGATGTTTCTTGTGCCTCCCATGCGTATCGTTGTGCCTTCTCGAAAGCGCCAGCATCGCCTGACGATCGCATGAATCCCTCCTCCGCAAACATGTCAGCCGCCTTGTCGGCAGTCGCTCCTCCATCGACCAATGCTCGTGTCTTGGGGTCATATTTGGCGGATTCCAGGTCGAGATTCAGCAGGTATTTGGCCGTGTCTTCTCGTATTCGCAGTTGTCGGGTCGCTGTACTCTGGTGCTTGCTCATGTCGTTCTCCTCGGCGTACTTATCGCCATCGTCGTTTTCTTCTTCGCCATCAACGCCCACCGTGGCCTTCTTGCGCAGTTCTTCCATCTGGTTGTAGTCTTCCACCACGCTGCGATACTCCTTCGCATCGTAGCCGTTCCAGCGATCGCGCTTGGCGTCCCAGCCCATCTTGACATCCTGAAGAACCTCGTCGGCCTGAATATCTTTTCCAGTCCACTTTGCGCCCTTCGCCCGAGGTCGGCTCAAGCAGTCCTTCTTCTTGTGTGTCATCGCGCCGCAGTTTTCGCACGCGCCTTTGCGATACTTGGTGGCGGCTGGGCCAGCCTTCCTGCCTCGATCGTACCATGTGGACTTCTCATCCTTCTCTTCGCGACGCTGATGCTTGAGGTAATCGTTGTCGTCTCCTTCTTCGCCGGCGTAGAATGGTCGTTTACTGATGAAGGATGGGATGTAGATGTTTTCCTCTTTCGAAGCGGCGCCGGCGCCAGTTGGCGGGTTTGTCTGTGGCTGCGGCATTGTGTAGGTTGATGAAGTCTAGTTGAATGATCTTCAACTTCAAAAGAGAATACAAAAGATGGATCAAGAGACCCTGATTCACTGAGGCTTGTGTACCTAGGCGGCAAAGCTTGGTCGCGAACCAACTGGAAAGCATCAGTGTTAGATAAGCGCCTTATCGCGCTCACGTGATTTCGCGACGCTTGAAGACATGGGTCCTTAGGCGCGTCGGTTACACAAAGACCGTGTCAGCCTAGACGAATTGCTTCATGACAGAACCATCTTGTCCGTGATAAACTGTTTTGGCGTCTGTTGATTATGCTTTTCTAAGCCCTGATGGATTCGAAGCGTGGAGAATATGGACTTGTTCCGGGTCAGATTGAACTGTATCGATCACTACCAAGCGACTCCGACGCGATATGACCCCCAGCTTCGCAACGATGTCCGTCCTTCTCAGATCTCGAAGGGGCCCAAGGTTCCTGTCATTAGGATATTTGGATCGACAGAGACAGGTCAGAAAGTATGCGCTCATGTTCATGGCGCGTTTCCGTACCTGTACGTGGAATACCAGGGGGGCCTGGCTCCTGATGAAGGTTAGTGACATCAAGATTCGGTTCGGGCAAGTTATTTACTTTTTCTTAGTTGGTGCATACATCTACCGCTTTCACCTGTCCATCGATCATGCATTGGCAGTCAGCTATCGGAGAGACAAGAAAGGCGACAATGCGAGGTTCGTGGCGAGGATCACCCTTGTCAAGGGAGTTCCGTTTTACGGCTTTCATGTGGGATACCGCTTCTTCTTGAAAATCTACATGTTCAGCCCGGTTGTCATGACGAGACTAGCCGACCTCCTTCAGCAAGGCGTTATCATGAAGCAGAAATTTCAGCCCTACGAAGCGCACCTCCAGTACCTTCTGCAGTTCATGACTGACTTCAACCTTTACGGTTGTGACTACTTGGATGCTTCAAGTACCCGGTTCCGATCTCCTGTCCCCGAATACGACCAGGGATTGAACTCGACGCATTTATGGCACACCCGGTCTATCCCCGAAGGGTACATCACAGATGAGACCACACTTCCTCGAGCCAGCCACTGCTCGATAGAAGTAGACATCTGCGTCCAGGACATTATCAATCGGAAAAAGGTCAGGGAAAGGCAACTGCATCATAACTTCACGGAGCGAATCAGCCCAATTCCTGGAGACATGAAGTATGTTTACAGTATGGCTGGGTTGTGGAAGGATGAGACGAAGAGACGGAAACGAAAGATGCAAAACCCTGGCCCAGGGAGCAGCCCATTCCCACCAGAGGTCCTTGTATCAATGTCAGCCAACGTTCGAGACTCGCAGCCGCAGGGCTGGATCCACGAGGACGAGTATCGGGCTCAGATTCAAGAGCTTATTTCAACTGAGAGGGGAGCAACCTCTGACGAATTGTCCTTTGACAACTTTGCCAAGCCCCTTCCGTACGAGGAACAAGTAAGAACCACTCTGCAGTCTGTTGAAGATCTTTTCCCTTCAACCCTCGCACCAGTACTGGGTCTACCATCAGGGGCAGAAGAGGCGAGAAAAGATCCAGCAAGCAGTATTGAGGTCGACGAACGCAAGGTGCGCCAAGTTGGCGACTTTCAGGATGACTTCTTCCCTGAAGACTCGGACGAAGAAGCCATTTCAATGATGGTGTCTATGGAGAAGGCTGCTGCCAAGGGTTCTCGAGGTTCCACAGCTCAATCTTCAGGGGCGAGGCGTAAACAGGATACCACAGTCGATGCCATAGACGACGTGGACGATGATTCTTTGGACTCGCTGCTCGGCATCTGCCAAAGTGGTCTGAAGACTGGAAGACTGCCAGACATTCCCCTGAGCAAAGAGTTGCTGGAGTTGGCAGAAAACGAAGGCTTAGTTGGCCGCACCTGGAAGACTGCACCATCCAACGTACCTCTACAGTTGAAGAGGCCTTTGAGCTCAACATCTACTTCATCGCCCAACAAACGACCCAGACTTGACGACCCGCCACTCATCGATGATGACGAGATGCACTTGGTTCCTGTTCCCTCAGACTCGACTAAACCCTCAGCCTCTACGTTCAGAACCCATTCGATCCTCAAAGGGCATTCATTGGTAACCAAAGCATCGACGTCACTGTCGAAGGAGGCTGCTGGCTCTAACTCGAAACTCCATTTCCCAACTGTCAAGGACCAGAATGACCCTAACACGAAACTCCGTCTCAGCCAGATGAGCCAGAAGTCGGCTTCTCAGCAGAGTGACGATGGTCACTTCACCAAACACGTTGCCTTTGACCCCGGCACCTTTGCTCCTGGTCCTGAGAAGGGCCTATCCCAAATAACATTATCCTCATCTTTGCTGTCATCTATTGCTCTCGAAGAGGAGAGCGATAGTCAAGAGTCCAAGATCCAGCGAGCCATTGAAAAGTTTTCAGGGTCTCAAATTCATCTCGTCCTGCCACCGCCTCCCTCTGTCGCTTCTGTAGCTTCCTCTCTGAAAGACCACTCTCTTCCTGATGCCATCTACCAGGATGCGTATTACAGCAAGGAAAAGGATGTCCCCGGTCGGACACGCGAGTATGCTGGAAAGGAGTTTCGGCTGGAAGGCAATACGCTCCCATTTCTCCCTGAATTTGACCCAACGGCAACATCACCAGCCAACTATGGAATCAAGCATGGCGCTCTTGACAAGACACGCATGAATCTTCAGTTTGAACGTCGAGGGAAGAAGTGCTCTTGGCGAGGCTGGGAGATTGCAAATCCACCTCCAACATATCACGAAGTTGAGAGTTGGTGGCTTGAAAAGGAGCGAGCAGCGAACGCAGAACCAGGCACCGACTTTCCGCCAACACCAAGACACTATCACTCTCAGATCGATGGCCCAACGCCAAAGAACAAGCATGGCTTCAAGTACACACAGGGGAAGAAGACGACAAGCGTGGAGCATGAAGCTCAGTACATGAGCACGATGAGCCTTGAGGTCCATGTCAACACAAGGGGCAAGTTCGTGCCTAACCCTGAAGAAGACGAAGTTCAATGTGTCTTCTGGGCACTCAAGTCAGACGAGACGGTCATTGGCAGCCAGAATCAGGCAGACGCAGTTCAGACGGGTATTCTGGTGCTGGCCGGCGATACTGACTTAACTGAGCGTATCCGGCGCCAAACGAATGCTGAAGTCATCGAGGAGACTTCTGAACTGGACCTCATGGTGCGGATGGTGGAGATCGTGAGGACGCATGATCCTGATATCTTGACTGGATACGAGGTTCATGGCAGTTCTTGGGGCTACATGATTGAGAGGGCTCGTCTCAAATACGACTACAACCTCTGTGACGAGTTCTCTCGCATGAAGACCGAGTCTCATGGAAGGTTTGGCAAAGAGAACGACCGATGGGGATTCAACACTACCTCGACAATCAGAGTTACAGGTCGACACATGATCAATGTTTGGAGAGCGATGAGAGGAGAGCTGAACCTCCTTCAATATACGATGGAGAACGTCGTGTGGCATCTGCTTCACCGTCGGATACCCCATTACTCCTGGAAGTCATTGACGAGTTGGTACAATAGCGGAAAGCATCGAGAACTCAGTCGAATGTTGAGATATTACCAAAACCGGACTCGACTCGACATTGAAATTCTGGAGGCAAATGAGCTCATCGCCAGAACAAGTGAACAGGCTCGGCTTCTCGGCGTGGATTTCTTCTCCGTGTTTTCTCGAGGATCTCAGTTCAAGGTCGAGTCTATCATGTTCAGGATTGCCAAGCCAGAGAACTTTCTCCTCGTGTCGCCCAGCCGCAAGCAGGTCGGCGGTCAGAACGCTCTTGAGTGTCTTCCACTTGTCATGGAACCGCAGAGCGCTTTCTACAACAGTCCTCTCGTGGTACTTGACTTTCAAAGTCTGTATCCGAGTGTCATGATCGCCTACAACTACTGTTACTCGACCTTTCTGGGTCGAATCACCAACTGGAGGGGCATGAACAAGATGGGCTTCACCGAGTACAAGAGGCAGCAAGGTCTCCTTGCCCTCTTGGAGGACTACATCAATATTGCACCAAACGGTATGATGTACGCAAAGACGGAGATTCGCAAGTCACTACTCGCCAAGATGCTCACAGAGATTCTCGAAACGCGAGTGATGGTCAAGAGCGGGATGAAGCAGGACAAGGACGACAAGGTGCTTCAGCAACTCTTAAACAACCGACAGCTCGCTCTCAAGCTCCTCGCCAACGTCACCTATGGCTACGCCTCTGCATCTTTCTCCGGTCGTATGCCATGCTCGGAGATTGCGGACAGCATCGTGCAGACAGGCCGGGAAACCCTCGAGAGGGCGATCGCCTACATCCACTCGGTAGAGAAATGGGGTGCCGAGGTCGTCTATGGCGACACTGACAGCTTGTTCATCTACATGAAGGGTCGAACAAGGGAACAGGCGTTCGACATTGGAAACGAGATTGCCAAGGCCATCACCGAGATGAACCCACGACCAATCAAGCTCAAGTTTGAAAAGGTCTACCACCCTTGTGTTCTCCTTGCCAAGAAGAGATACGTTGGGTACAAGTACGAGAGCAAGGACCAGATCAAACCCGAGTTTGACGCCAAGGGTATCGAGACTGTTCGTCGTGATGGCACGCCAGCGGAGCAGAAGATTGAGGAGAAAGCTCTTCGACTCCTCTTTGAGACGGCAGATCTCAGTCAGATCAAGGCATATTTCCAGAAGCAGTGCCAAAAGATCATGCGCAACAACGTTTCGGTGCAGGACTTTTGCTTTGCCAAGGAAGTCCGTCTGGGAACGTACTCTGACAAAGGTCCTGCTCCTGCTGGAGCTCTGATCAGCACAAAGCGTATGCTCGAGGATGCACGTGCAGAGCCACAATACGGCGAGAGAGTTCCCTACGTTGTTATCACTGGTGCTCCGGGTGCTCGACTCATCGATCGCTGCGTGGCGCCAGAAGAGCTTCTCAGCAACCCGCATTGGCAGCTTGACGCCGAGTACTACATCTCCAAGAACTTAATCCCTCCACTGGAGCGCATCTTCAACCTTGTGGGTGCCAACGTCCGACAGTGGTATGATGAGATGCCCAAGGTACAGCGAATACGCCATGCGACTACACTCGGGACACGAAAGACAACCCTTGAGTCTTATATGAAGTCATCTCACTGCCTCATCTGCGACAAGAAGTTCGCCAACGAGGACAATCCGCTGTGTCCAACCTGTCGGACTAATGTCCCTGCGTCGCTATTAACTCTTCAGTCACGTCTATCAACCGAGGAGCGTCGCTTACAAGAGGTTTTGTCACTCTGTCGCAGCTGTGCGGGAATAGGGCCGGTGGAAGATGTCCAATGTGACAGCAAGGATTGTCCGGTCTTTTGGACGCGCATGAGGCAGACCAGCAAGACACGTGGAGCGCGGAATACGAACCAGCCCGTGATACAGGCGTTGGTTGAAGGTGTTGACAGGCTGTCACTTGATTGGTGATAATATCAGGGGTGTTGGGATGATTTTGTATGATTAGATGAAATGTAAGGCCAGCACAAAGGTGTTAGCATTGGATAGCCTACCACCAGCTTCATTTGTAGTTTAACCAAGCATGCTCTTTTTTCAAGCCCCCCCCAAAGCATAGACCACAACGAGAGACGACTTTAGTTTCACGGGTTAAAGTTGTTGGCTCCTTCATCACAAAGTATGACAACTTTACCATCTCATCTGAAGAAGGATCTAGAACTGTACGTTGAGTCTTTTACCCTCTTTGGCCATACATGGGTATTAACATAATCACAGTGGTTAGCCTTCTCGCAACAACTGTAACGAGTCCCGCCGGAGAATCATCAACATCTCCACCGTTGGGGGCGACAGCCAGAACACGACTAAAGGCTAGCTCCAGCACCATCGGGCCGATACTGATATCTGGCAGATAAAGAAGAGGTGTATTTGACGAGGGTTCCACACGCAAGATAGCTACCTGGATTAACAACCACGGTTCCCACTCAATGGCACAAGTCAGTCAACGAACCAGCGGCAATTTGCAATGCCCTGTCTTAGGGCTGGCATGCAGGTGCTGGGGCTGCTGGTCCCAAGGCTCCAGGCTATCAAGCTCTTTTATTTATCTTGTTATATACTTATTGTTCGAGATGTCTCTGGGAAGACTTCTTCTATAGATCCGCCCATCCTCTGACTCCTCGATCGCCCACTCTCTTAGACCATGTTGCGCCATCCGTGCGGAATTTGGAGCCTAGGCGGGCAAGTCGCTTGAGTAGCAATCAATGATGGCCAAAAACGACAACGGGGTTGATTGAGGGAGACGAGGAGGATGGCGGACAAAACAAAGAAGACCAGGACGAGGAGAGCAGCTGATGTCGTTGGATCCCACAAGTTCTGGACCAGGCCGATAATGGTCCGCCTACCAGGGAGATGCCACACCGTGGTGGCATGTGATTTACTCAGATAGATATATAGCTAGCCACCGGCCATGCCTCCAATCCAGAGCTTGTCCATCCAGTATTTCCGATTCCCGGGGGGGCACAGGAAGATCAGAAGCCATGAACCCTTCCGACTCAGGGATCTCCGGCAGAGTTTGCCAGGGTTTGAGGTGGGCGCCCCCTAGAGCTTCAGCTGTCTATTCAAGACATAGCGGGAAATGATTTCGATGGAAGATAGCCCCGTCTGGAGCTAGGTAGTGCGTTTCAACGCGCGTAGAGATGGGCGGATGAGGAATTATACCCGTTTACCTTCCTGTTCGCCTCCCTTGATGCGTGTTATTGATGGTAGTTTTGCTGCTGCTGGAACTCGTTTTGAAGATATGCTTGAACTCGTAGGGGCCCGCCTCGAGCTCCACAATTGAGTACCTACCATTCATGTCAAGAGTTAGGTATTGTGCGACTTGAGGCTCCAACGAAAGGGCATGCTCCTTGGCCCAAACGCCTCCATGAAGCCCAGAGTGGGGACTCGAGAGCGGCTCAACAGAAATAACACGGCCGTAACACAACTAAACCTTGTACCCAAGCTTCAATGACTCAACAATAGTGAAAGACCATGCATCCCAAAAACATAACCGAACCTTGCACACATTGCTTTGGCAGTACGCTGGCTTCTAAGAGGGACTATCGGCTCAAGCCGATGGAAGTTTGAGGCAATAACAGGTTAACACACAGGCCTGTAACAGTGGGCCTCTATAAAAAAAGATAACCGCTAGTCCAGCGAGGTGGGATCTCGAGGTGAACAGTAGAATCTTGACCACGGTCCCAGTCATCCCGTTCATGCTTGGAATTCTAGAAGGAACTCGTCTTCTAGATTCTCTCGGCGGCTTCTATCCCGAGTCTTAATGACAGTGTTCGGTTTGTCCCAAAAAGACAAGCCGATCTACTCGTGACGACAGTAGCCATAGAATGGATCGGCGCCGTCAAGTTCGGTGGGTTGTGGGGCCGTGATCCGGAAACCCGTTCCGTCGGAGCTGTCGGGTCTGCGGCCGCGAATGAGAGCACGATATCAACTGCACTTCTTCTGCTGTTGAGCGGGGAATACAGTACTAGCGACTGAGGGACCCTGGCTTCAAAACGCTGGTGCTATCAACTGCATTGCGCCGAGTTGCGATACCCGCTTAAAGAATGCGGCTCCTGCAATTGGTGGTCACTGTCGAGAGTCATGTTGTGCGACTTGAGACTCCGACTAATTGGGACGAGATTCGCAAGACTCGAGCCAAGCGGGAAGGGTCCTCGTCCCCCCTGTCGTGTCGAGACGAGGGAGCACAAAGGGTTTTGACAGCGGCCGCTGCCTGCCATCCCGACTCGTCGGTCAGTTCATGACGCCACGAATTAGGGGGAGGTATGTGTTGAGGGGCTTGGTACTGTGCAAGAAGAAATCACTTGTCTCGCGCACTCCAGCGAGTACATGCTTGGTCTGTCAGACAGCGCCAGGCCAAGGAATCTCCGATCCAGCCTGGGCCCCGGTCCGCAGATAGCTTCAGGGACAGCTCGAGTCAGAGCCAGAGACAGCCACTGACATGTGAAGGCCGTCAGAGATCGAGGGTAGATTGAGGATCTAGATCAAAACATCAGCGAGCTCCATGACTTGAATGACTCCCGTGCTGGTTCCCCTCTGGCTTGCGCGGCCTCCACATTCCTTGCGTCCACAAACAGCCAGCCACATGGCAACCAGGGCGCAACCCCGTCTAGCTCTTGTGTCGGAGCAAAATGTGAGGAGGCCTTGACCGCCGTGGTCGTCGAGGCCCAGCTGAATTGAACTGGACTGGACTGGGCTGCAATGCGTTGCCAGCAAACAACGTGCTGCTGAGCTGTCGCGTGCGGTGTGCGGTGTGTGAGCGCGCTTCCCCGAAAGAACCGAGTGGTGGGTACTCTAGCAGCGTGGATTGGGCTCTGCAAGTGTGTGCCTGAGCTCTGAATTCTGCGGCAAGGAACAAGACGGGAGAAGCTGGCAGATATTGGGCCTAGAAGATCCAATCAAGGTTTCCAAGGTTCTCAAGGCTTGGGCTAGGCGTTGAAGGGGCGGACCGCGGTGGAGGTTGCCCTTGCAGAGAGGAAAGACTAGGGGCGTGCCGGTGGTGGTGGTGTCGAGCCGTCCATGATGTGGTTTGCTGTGCGACATGGCAACGCATCGGCGATCACAGAGCCAAGTTACCCAACGTTGAATGATCTGATGCCAGGGTGTGTGTGCGACCTTGATATCAGGTACCGCAAAGGCGAGAAGACATGGTAAAGAGACCCTGAATTGCATCTTCCACCCATGGCCACAACAGCCGGGCAAAGCTGCAATAGTGCCGAGGCATTAGGCAACGTGAAGATCAGGGTCCTTCTTCCGCCTCAAATGAACCCCATGTCGTCGACGCGTTCTCCAGGAGCCCCTGCCCCTGTCTTTTTATCTGTTAAAGCGCAGATTGACCACAGAACGTCCGAGGGAGAGCCGTCGACGTCTAGCACTTCAAGGCTGCAGCCATGCACTGCGCTGCACATATGGTTAACATCAACGTACGCCCTGAAATGATCCAATCCGTCCGTGTGCCCGTCTGCTCTCCCGCCTGTCCGGTCTCCGCCGTAACCGCCCGTTCTGTATAGATATGAAGGCGCCAGAGACAATGCTTTTGGAGGCTGAAACAACGGAATGCATGAAAAGACAAATGTTCGAGGCGACTTTGCCACGGGCAGTCTCGAGGGAACGCAGCGGGTGATTGTCGACCGTGACTGTGTGAACGGAGAGATGATTGCGAGACATCTTGGGCAGTAGAGGTACGTACTGTACTGGACGTGTTTCACGGACACAGCTCCATCGGCAGATAGCCAACGCAGTCTCGGCGCAAGACATGACATATGATGTGTGTTTTATTTTAGTACATGTTCCATCTCGTCAAACAAACCCAAAAATGAAATGATACACACTCATAACCCATATGCACTCCAGCCATTCCGCAGCCATTCCGGACTCAGGCCCGGGGAGCACGGGAATCTCTCTGGTTGCAGGGGACCCAAATTGGATGCCACAGGGGGGGCCGCAGTGAACCGTAGGGGCCCGGTGGCCCGCTACAGGAAGCGCTACAGGGGAGCGGCGCTGTAGGGCGACCTGCCAGGTGCCGCCACGCCCAATGGCTACGGGGCGCCAGCACCCACTAGCGAACAAGTTATTACCGGGAAGGTGCGCTCCCCACACTTTTTTTCACAGCACGCGCACCCTCCCATCTCCACCGGGCGAGGTAACCACCACCACCACCACCGGGTGCTTGCTCGGGGTGGCAGGGAAGGTACAGACCAGTACCGACCCGCGGGACCTTGGCTTCCGCGCAGGAACGAACGAATGGATCAATAAGGCAAGTCACCGTCTTTTTACTTAGGTAGCTATTTCGCTCCTGCCTCGCCTTTGACTCACTTTCCTGTCCCTTTCTCCATCTTTTCTTCATTCCCATGTGAATATCTGGATAACAGCCTCCCGTCGAGTCCATCACCCTCGCACGTCGTGCTCTGCTCTGTTATACCTTGCTCTGCTTACCTACTTTAAACCAAGCTTCCCGTCTCCCTCGCACAGCCCAAGACGTAACCCTACCTCCCGCTACTACCTGAACAAAAAGGGACCCTGTGCCTTGCACCTGGCGGACCCATTTGCGTCATACTTTGATATTCGACAGTCGTCACCATTCCCTAGTGCTGCTCTCCCTCGTGCTTGCTACTCAGAGGATAAGACTGTTTAATTCCTCGGGACCTGCTATAATCTCAGAAACCGACTCGACTTTCCTACCGATTAAGCCATCACGATTGAATCACGGACAAAAGAAAACAATCGAAATCAAGCTCCTGGTCAATGCCTTCCTAACGAAAAACGATCCTACGCTACTTCCCCCATTTCTCCCTCGCTCCACCGCGACCGACCTTCTACGCACCTTCCATGATTATGGCGACGAGATTCTCGCCCGAGGCTTTCCTGCCTTCGGGCGCCTACGACACCGACGTTCGTCTTACCCTCAACGATCCTCTCGCCTACTCCCACATCTCGCATCCCAACTCATATCCACGAGCCGGAACTCTTCGCCATCAATACCCGCAGCACTATCTGAACTCGTGTCGAAACAATATCCGACACCAGAACCAGCGTGGCTGGATCCCTCCGGCCAGCACGATGTCTCTGCAGCCCAGCGAGACGTCTCCTCAGTCGCTCGCCGCGTTACGAGCTACGCAGTCTGTTCCACCGCACCATTCATCAATCCAGTTTCAGCCCGAATCTCTCGAATCTCTCAAAGCTCGACCGGCCACAGTATCTCCCACGTACGGAGGTCCACCTCCAATTCCTGAACACCGTCTGCCACCTTCATCCACAGCTCCTCTTCCCAGCGTGTCTTCCGGGCTTGTCGGTGCATCACTCTCTAGATCCGTGTCTGCTGACGCCGTGGCTCCTTCCCAATCACCGTCGCATGTGGTCCAACGACTTGTTCAGCAAAACGCCATGATTCGTGAAGCTTGGGAAGCGGAACGAAACCATCTCGAGGCCAATCGAAGACGCGCCGAAGAGGTTTACCAGGAAGAGCGCATCATCATGGACGAGGTTCGAGTGGGTTGGGAGACGGAAAAGGAAAACATGATTCGAGAGATCGAGGATCTCAAGGAGCGCATGCATCGACTTGAAGGAGAAAACAATGCACTCAAAGCCGTCGCCGCCCAGAGCATCCAGGTTACGGGCGTGGTATCGCCTCTAGCGAGTCAGCGAGGTGGAAGCGGCGATGGCTCCTTGGAGAACTCGTACTTTTCTGCTCCACCGGGCCGACTTACGTCAAGGTCGCAAAACCCAACCATTCCAGCTAGTCTCTCGATGGGCGATGCGTCATCTCTTCCGCCGGGTCTTGACGGAGCATCTCGCAGACCTCACTTTTTAAGTCCAAGCAGTTCCCGCCTTTCTCCCAGCACACAACCCGAATCATCACCCTTTGTCCCCCTGGATCCAAGAATGCAGACCCAAAACCCAGTTGTCAGGGACTTTCTCTCATCCCCTTCAGATGACGCCACAACGCCCGTGCCGGTCATTGATGTTCAGGAGATTGATCCCAAGTTGGAAGGGATTCCCCTCAAGGCCACCGCCGTTCAGAAGTCTACTTTTGCCGATGGCGCAACTTCTACCGACAACCCTTCATCACCCATAGCGTCTCCCCCTGGCCCTGCCACTAAACAACCGGAGCAACTTGGACGACCCTCAAATATCCGCGGGTCGTCAAAGGAATTCACTCTCCAGGCACTCTCTGCTGTGGAATCTCGCCGTCTAACGATGCACGCTGGTCACACTCCCAACCATTCTCTGTCGCTTTTCCCCACTGTCAATCCGACCGATACGGATGCCATTGTGGGCGAGGGTGCAACGCCAACCGTTGAGACGGTTATTGACCTTGCAGCTGCACTCCCAGAAGAACAGGCTAAGAGCCCTGCGGCTACCATTGTACAAACCGCCAGACGCGACTCCAAGGTTTCGTTTGTATCATTTGCAGCAGAGGAGCTGGACCCAGATCATCCCGAACCCGTGTTTGAACCAGACGAGGGCGACAAACCACTCAAAGGACCACTCATGATCAGAAACATGCCGGCAAAGGACGAACTTTTCTGGGAGGCTGTCAACAAGAAACTGGAGCCCATCAGCCAAGGGCAGAACGCTCTTCCAGCTGTCATGCAGACTTCCCTCGAAGACTTGGAGGTGGGAGCCGGGCCTTCGGGTTTGAACGCACAAGCACAAAAGCGCCGAAAGGTTCCACAAGTCGGCGGCGACGGGTCGGTAGATGCCCAAGCGGACGCCGAGGACAGTGGTAACGACAGCGAGACGAGCGACAACGGGATCGACGCCGATGTTCCCCTAAAGTTTAAAGCCACGTCCAACTTTGGCGCTCCTTTCGGTGCTATGTAGGACAAGGCGGCTCTAGGGGTTCCACGGGGCATCAAAACAGATGGGGTTGAGGAGTCTTATCTCCCCAACTGGTCCTTAAGAGGACCCTTTCAATGGTCGTCCTGGGCTTGGAAAGCTTCGGGACTTCCGCCTGCTCCGCCTCCTTCAGAGGGAGATTGGGATGATAATCCGACACCTCCCTCAACGCAGCTGCATGTTTGACGCTTTTCATGATAATGAAACATTTTGCGTTTGGTGTTTTCTTGAGCGTTATTGTTACGTACGTCACGATTCACATGCCACGACACAGCACAACACAGCACAACAAACAACACGACGCACACGTCTAGTCGAATTTGCAATCTGTCTTTTCAGGTCAGGCTGAGTTTTTCAGTCGAGTTCAACGGCGAGCGAGCACACACATGAGGTTTCACGACAAAGGATTAAAAAAGGGATAAACATTTGATAGAAAAAGGAGTAACGGGGGTTCGGTTACTAGACCCATTGCGTTGTTTTATTTTCAGGAGCATGGACATGGACATGGACATGGGCAACACTTTGAACGCAGCAGCGGAAACAGTGACGCATTATGAGTTTATGGAGGCAAGGTGGCGGGCTTGTTTGATATCGTCGATGCATGTTAGGGCATCGGGGATCGTGTTTAATACCCTGGGGGTTTGTAGGTAGGATGCTTCAGCACCATGGAATTGATACGGATGGAGGTGGGAACGGTATGCGGTGGCCAAGATATCAGACTGGGTGGCCGGATCAGGACGGACTGGGTTGCAGGTGCTGGAGTTTTAAGGAATTATAATTCTATGAGAATACCGGATGAACAAGAAATTGGGCATCAAGTTTACCTTGTGCCCCATGGTGAACTTTATCGCTTCATTTCATTCATGACAAGATGGGAGATCTACCCTTTCTACCTGACTCGAGATCCATCCAAGGAAACAACCTACAGTAAGCAATCAAGATAAGACAAAAACACCATCGACGCCATGTCTCCCAAACTCATATCATCTTGTTGGCATTCTTCCACGGGCCCTTTCTTCCTCACATTTGTTGACTCGTTGCTGTTGCTTAGACTCCCATGGTGAAGTCGTGTTCGATACCGGGTGTTACACTGGCCATGAACTAAAGATTTGTTAGTGATTGAGACTTGGGTCAGGTGAAAGACTGGGGACGTACCTTGAGGAAGACAACGAGATACTGATCCACACGGATAGCAACCTCGTGATCATCAATCTCTGCCTCCTGCACCTCTTCCCACTCATCCTTATCCGCCGCCTCCTGCGCGCCCTTGACATCCAACTTGTCAATCTCATCCACCAGACCTTCCATTCCGGATGTCGCAGATGCACTGGCACCGGCACGCAGCTTCTCCCTTCGCAGTCGCAGCGCAGCGTCGGCGCGGTCGAGCAGCGTCTTCATGACCGAAGCGTGCTTGCAGGGATGCACCGACGCCATCTTGATGTTGTTTGCGAAAAAGGGAAAGTCCTCGAGTGTGACAGTCTTGTCCTTGTAGTCGCCGACGATATCCTCCATCATGTCGTGGGGAGGGAGGGGCTGGCCGTTGGGGAGGTAGCCTGAGAGGTAGAGTCGGGGGGTTCGGTAGTAGGTGGTGTACATGATGTACAGGGTGTAAGTTCGACGGCCGCTGAAATGTCAGTAGAGATTCTGGAGAGTTTTTTGCGAAAAGTCAACTTACCTGCTCTTGGAGTCGGCGCCAGTATCACGGATGATAGCTTCGTCATCATCCTCGTCCTCCATGTCAGGAATCTCATCATCCTCCACAACCTCTCGGTCGCCGACGTTTCCAGAGTCGTCTACCGTCCTCACCTCCTTGACCTTGAGAGGCTGAGAGCTCGCGAGCCCACCGGTGCGCAGCCATCCGTCTTCATCATCTCCCGCGCCTCCCTTGAAGTCCTCGCCGTCGTTGACGAGAGCTTCCTCATGGCCAGCGTCGCCAGCAAAGTCGTCATTCAGACGGCGGTGGCAGGGCACGTTGCGGGTAACGAGGAACTGCTTTCCCGGGGGGAGGTAGCTGACGCGGCGCTCGGGGGAGTCGGCATCGCCCCAAGACCAGGTCGGGAACTTGTAAACGAGGTAGTCTCCAGCCGCGACGAACTCTTCGGGTGTGATCTGACCCGTCTGGCGAAAGGTGGATTTGTGAGTGACGGGTGTGTAGCGATCCCGAAGGGTGTTGACTGTTGAGTAGATGTAGTTCATGATGGGCGAGTGTGCGAAGGAGGGATTCGGTTCGATGTGTGTGCTTCGTAGACGATGAAGCCGAAACAAGGGCGAGATAAGCTCTCTTTATAAAGAGAGACCAAGCAAGTACCGGCAGCGGTGGAAGATGCGGGGTCGGAGCTTCGTGAAAGCTTCAAGTCGACGATGCGAGAAGAAAGTAACAAGGTGAAAGTTGGTCGCTACCTGATAGCTTTAGGTTCTGTCAGCGGTTGCCTTGGGTATAACTGATGGAAGAAGCCTAGAGAAGAAAAAAGGCAATGACTGTAGTTTGTAACTTTGACGGCACATTCACAGAAAGTGATGAAGCGATCACATGGAGGCGGTGGTGGCTTAATGGTGGGGTGCCTGAACCCCTCATTGGCTGCACTGCAGATCATCCAGTCAGAGGCGGGCCTTGCTGCTGAGTGTGCCTGGCTTATCTTATCGTGGTGCGCGACGCACGTCATAACGTCGGACACCCCACAACCGACCGCCCCCCTCAACCGGCCACCCGTTTTTTAGTAGAATTAGAAATTCTATAATTAATTAATAAAAAATAATTTATATATAAATTTCAAAGATATAGCTATATAAGCCATTAAATAAGCTATATTATATACTTATTAGTAAGGGATATATTATATAGGCTTAGTA